>CM040477.1:4103397-4164675 GCA_022758105.1 Pangasianodon gigas
ATAAAACAAATTAAATTGAAAATGTATGGTACTGTAAAGGTTTTTCTGTTTACTTTTCTGTTTACTTTTTTTTTAACAGTAACTTTATTATTAGTATTAATGCTATGTATAAACATTTTCTGGAAATTTATTTTTCTAAATTATTCCCTAAAAAACACAGGACCTGAGGATCGTACCTGTGGTTGAGGGTGTGACGCAGACGCTTCTTGGCCATTATTCTGCTGACACTGGTGTTGCTGAATCAGACGGAAGATGTAGTCTTCAATGTCTTGCCGGCACTGTCTGAACACATGTGCACACGCAAACCTCAGAGTAGAACCGTTTTCATCAAACCAACCACTATTCAAGCATGAAATAAAGATGAGTAACTAAAATAACTAACACTTACTTTGAGATGCTGTTGTTTCCAAAGAGAATCTGGCAGAGCGGACCATCGACTTTTGAATTGAACACGCTGATCCCTCTAGAACAGAGTTCGTAAGAGCGCATTCAGTCATTCACTCAACTGTGAGGACAAAAAAATATTTACTAAGAAAAATATTAATAAACTTACGTAGGACGACTAAAAAATTGTAACTTTCTCTTCAGTTCCTCATGTGAGCTAGTAGTTAAGGAGAAAAAAGGACAACCTGGAAAGCAAGTCTATGGCATCAAACAGAGAACTCTGATTTTTATAATTAATATCAATTAATCAATCATGAGTGAAGACACTGATGGCGATTTTAAATTAAAAAAAAAAAATCAGTTGAGAGACAAATTTAAACATTTATATTATATCCATGCTTTATCTAACACACATGGCAGTGGTGGAGATTAACATCAATTTGTATCGAGGGTGTTATGGTTATTATTAATAAGTTTAAAAATAAAAAAAAAACAAGTATAAATAATGTTAACTATACTCTAACAATATGATAACCAGAGTTAAAAATCTACATCTGTATGGATTTTTAAGTGGAAAGTACTCTCTCTCCTGTCAATCACAGCGACAGTGGCCAATCACAGGCGTCTGTGAGCTCGTGTATGCGGAAGAGGGCGGACAGCGCTTTTCTCTGACTGACGCAGCACGAGTGTTCGGGTGGCTTCATGAATCTCAAAGGAATTAGGTGTCAGCCTTCACCCTCCGTGATTAAAAACTACTTTTTATTCCTGACAAAAAAACTAAACATATGTGTCTGCCAAGTAACACGAGGTTTCGCCTCTGAACCTGTGATTTTAGAAAAGCTGCCTAATCCAAAGCAAATTACATGAAACAGATTCGGTTTATATTTCAACACGACTGAAATGAACGAGTGTTTAGATAAAATAAGACACACAGCGTGTAAAGCACTGTTATATTCTCACTGGTTTCTTTATAAACGAAATGTTTAATTCGCTGAAGCTACCAAAGAAGCCTTCATTCAGGCACCAGCTAACCGTCTCACATAACCAGAACAACCTGCCTCGGTGAAAAAGACAGCCACAAACATGAGGGTGTGCATATGTTTTTTAAAATATATCATAATTAATATTATAATTAAATAATATATAATTTTTTAAAAATATATATATGTGTGTGTATGTATATATGCAAATATCATGTACTACTGTGTCACTTCAACATGAAAGTATTAACAAGGCTTAAAAGGAATTATTTAAATATTACTGATATATGACAATATGCTTTTTGTAAGACTTCTGGAACAAAAATATGCAAGACATTATTTATGATTTAATGTTTACAAGAAAAGTGGAAAAGTGGAGGAGATGAACTGGCCCTTTAATGTCGAGGCTGCAGTGAAGGTGTGGAGAGGAAACGAAATTAAAAGTCATTCCTCCTGCTGCTCCTGTAGAGCACAAGATTTACTTATTACTGCCGAGTTAAAAGTTAGAGATAAATGTTAAAGTTAGAGATAAATGCAGTGAGCAAGCAGGTAAATAATAATAACTGAAACAGGGCGGATTTGCAGCTTTAGCCCGCTGTGTTGATGTCAGTTAGCTGTAAAGTGCAATAAAACTGACTGAGAAAGATGAGAGCTGTACACACAAGTGCATTCCCTTATCTAACCCTTTTAAATAAACAAATAAATAAATAACCTAAACACCAAAACATAAAGGCTCTCAGGGGCATTTAATTCGGCGCGCGCGCTAACTGGTAGCTTAGCTTAGCCTTAGCTTAGCCCGTGTCTGCTCCTGTGTATGAAGGATATTCTCTGTTTTCAGGCGGGTTATAGTCTCCTCACACTCCTCTATCCTCTCCTGGAGAGCCGGAGCTTCTTCAGCATCAGTAAACCTGATGTGTTTTGCGAGAGGGGCGTCTGCTTCAAACTGCTCGAACAGCTCACTGTCGCCGAAATCCACCTCCATGTTTGTTAGTTTCGTGTTTGGCCGCATGGGGTCAAAGGGCAATACGAAGGCGCGCGAGAGCGCTGATTGGCTGAGAGAGTTTTACGCACGGGCCGCGTCCCAAACCGCACAGTAGCAGAGAAGGGAGAGGAATAAACAGAATAAACAACATAGAAATTCATATACAGGCAATAAAACAACTATACATATGGACAAACCATCTCTGGAAAACGTCTCACTGCACAGTCGTCCCAAACAAGACATCTGCTGACTCTTTTCAGGGGGAAGTAGATAATGCATACTCACTGAGTTACTACAAGTCGCCAGATGACCTCATTGATGTAATTTGCATATTCATTGGATCGTCATGATCATTTGCATATCAAAACATTGTGCATTCTTTCTTATAGGAAGAAGTAGTCTTTGGTCATGGACCACAGTCTGTTATAAAGGAAATGAAGGAAACGATTATGGATGGAGTTGATTTTATTACTTACTCGCAAAGAAGAGTTTATAAAGAGACCTCCTCCCCTTCATCACTACTATCAGCAATGACTCCATAACATCTGGTCATGTATCAACTGCATTCGAGAGAGCAAGGGTTATTCCCATCCTGAAGAAACCCAGTCTGGATCCCTCAGACATCAGCAACTACCAACCGGTATCACTTCATTCTTTTCTTTCTAAGATCCTTGAACGCACTGTCTACAATCAACTGTCTCTCTATCTTTCACAGTACAACCTCCAAGATCCTAATCAGTCTGGCTTCAAAGTGGCACATTCCACAGAGACTGCCCTTTTGGCTGTCACTGAGAAGCTACATGCTGCTAGATCAGCCAAACTGTCATCAGTCCTCATCCTCCTTGAACTTTCACTAGCGTTTGATACAGTCAACAACAAGACTCTGTTGTCCACCCTCATGGAATTCATGGCGCAGCAGGGCAGTGGTTTGCTTCCTACCTGGAAGGTGGTTCATATCTTGTGACAAGGAGGTGATCCACATCTGCTTTCCGCAGACTCTCCACTGGTGTCCCACAAGGCTCAGTAGTTGGTCCTCTTCTGTTCTCCCTCTATACTCGATCTCTTGGTGAGGTCATATCCTCACATGGGTTTTCATACCACTGCTGTGCGGATGAACCTCAACTCATCCTCTCCTTCCCTTCCTCAGACACTCATGTTTCTGCTCAGATCTCAGCATGTCTGGCAGACATCTCATCATGGATGGCAGCTCATCGACTGAAACTTAATCCCAGCAAAACTGAATTGCTGTTCATTCCAGGTGATTCATCCCCATGTCAGGATCTTGCAATCTCCCTGGACAACTCTCTGATCTCACCTTCGGCCACTGCACACAACCTTGGGGTAACCATGGACAATCAACTGTCCTTTTCCTCTGACACGCTCATGTTGATTTCTCCTTTACAATATCAAAAGAATTCGTCCATTTCTATCCACACAGGCCACTCAGGTGCTTGTTCAGTCCCTTGTCATTTCAAGACTGGACTACTGCAACTTGCTCCTGGCAGGTCTGCCTGTGAGCGCCATTCAACCTCTGCAACTGATACAGAATGCCGCTGCATGACTTGTTTTCAACTTTTCTAAGTTCTCCCACACCACCCCATTGCTACGCTCCCTCCACTGGCTTCCTGTAGCTGCCCACCTCAGAACACTGATGCTTGTCTACAAAGCTAAAACCGGACCAGCACCCACTTACCTCAAAGCACTTATCATACTCCAAGCTCCCTCCAATCACACCACACTCCATCCGATCCTCTAGCACTGCTTGACTGGTCCCCCCATCTCTCAGGGTACAAGGAAGGCATGCATCACGACTCTTCTCTGTTCTGGCACCTAGGTCACCAAGATGACAGCTGAAAAAGGATGACACAGAGGCCGATCTGCACACCTTCGGGCCCAAGACTGGGCCCAAGCTGTCACTCTTTTCCTCTCTGGAGAGGCCCAACTGGCCTACTATGCCCTCGCGCCAGGGGAGGCCGCCGACTATGACACCCTTAAGGAAGAAATCCTGGCACGATGTGGTCTCTCCCTTCCAACACGGCGGCAGAGTTCCACAAGTGGGCCTACAAGCCCGGAGCGACCACTAGAGTCCAGTTGGATGCTCTGCTATCCAGTATCAAGCGCTGGCTACAACCAAAGTGACTCACCACGACTGAAGGTGCCAAGAGGGTCACCATGGATCAGTATCACCATGGATCAGTATCACCTATGCCTCACCTCTGGATGATCTCATGGCGACGGACCCGACCCCAACACCTTCCTCCCTATTTCTTGATCAGAGGTGGGCTTCTGTGCTATCACACTGAGTGATGGGGCCAAGTGCACGACCTCCTGGTGGTTCCCCATTCTATGACAGACATACTGATGCACCTGGCCCACTCCCACCCCCTCGGTGGTCATCTGGGGGACCCAACACCCTGGAGAAAGGGACCATTTCCACTGGCCAGGTATGGAGGCGGAGGTGCGAAACTTCTGCCAGAGGTGCCCCCAGTGTCAATGCACATCACCCAGAAAATCCACGCCCAGCGTACCCATCAAGAAGGTCAGCATGAACCCTCTTGGGATCTTCGGGTTGGCTGGGTACTACCGCAAATTTGTGCCTAACTTCTCCTCTGTAGCTTCCCCCTTCTCAGACCTAACCCGGAAAGACCAACCAGATCAAGAAGCAGAGCAGGCGTTCCATGCCCTGAAACTAGCACTCACCTGCTCACTGGTCCTCAGCAGTTTAGACCAGCCCTTCATTGTCCATACCGACACTTCTGAGACCAAGATGCTTTCCCATCATTTTGACAGCATAAACACCTAGTACTGTACTGACCCCTGCTGAATGGTGGTATGGCGCCGTTGAACAAGAAGTCTCTAATGTCTGCTCAAAAGGTTACTTTGGTTTGTTGTTAGGTGTTTTTTTTTTTTAAGAATTTTGCTAACTTGGTCTAAAAAGTAACCAAATCTAGAGTCAAAGTCACTAAGTTGGTAACACTGAGTAGAGTTATCATCAGTATTAGGATCCCACAGTTTTTACTCTCATGCAGGCGGGGGCGGGCAGTCAGATATGAAGCTCGCAGGACAAAAAAGGCCACGTTCATTAACATGTGCCTGCACTGCGCTGTGTGACACATTTACCACATTTATACATTCATCCTTAGGAACTGCTTTATTAATAGTTTGTTTATATTTTGGAAATATGACCAACATAGTTTGTTAGACAATACTGCAAGCAGGTACAATAAAAAAGTAATAACTGCAGGAGCAGGTGGGAGTAAGATTTAAAGTCCCACACACACTTCTACCTTAAAGCTGCACATTTTCTGGTATTTAAATTGTCCAATTTGGCTAATAGCCATTGTGAGAGATGGAATCTACTGGCATTTCCCTATACCATTGTCAGCAGATCTGTTACAGTGGCTAGATCAAATTCATTAAGTATCCGTAAACCGCAGGGATGTGGCCAGGCACCTGGAACGGAAAAGATCAGAGCTCCTCTCAGAGAGAGCCACAGTGGCCTGAATGGTAGCTTTCAAAAGATAAATAAATAAATAAATAAATAGCCACATAATGGAACAGTGTGTTAATTTTAGAGCCCTCTGACATCCCACTATCCGGTGTCTCCCAGAGGACTATGGGTTCCCTGCTGCTTGGTGACAGTGTCTGTTATTAAAAGCGCTATACAAATAAACTTGAATTGAATTGTAATTTCAACTTAAACATTGGCATTTAATTAAAACACATCACCTGTAGGTGGCAGGAAAAGCAAACAAAAAAGGTGCAAACAGCACAGTTAATTAATTATATTTTGTTTTATTTAAATATATTGGTCACTTTATTAGATACACCTACAATATAGCTACACTTATTGAGTATGTTATCAGATATGTCTACCATATAGGTCAGTTTGTAAGTGTAGAATTAATGAAACCAAAACGATCTGATCCAGTCAGTAAATTTATACCCATGAAGTGATTTGCGGTTGTGACAGTGACAGCTGGTCACGATATTGAATCATCATAGACATAATTCAATTCAATTCAATTTCAATTTTATTTGTAATTGCTTTTAACAATGGACATTGTCACAAAGCATCTTTATAGAAATAAATACATTCAGGATATAAATTGTAAATATGTGAATTTATCCCTAATGAGCAAGCCAGAGGCGACGGTGGTGAGGAAAAACTCCCTGAGACGATGTGAGGAAGAAACCTTGAGAGGAACCAGGGAACCCATCCTCATCTGGGTGACACCGGATAGTGCGATTATGAATAAATCCCTTCTATAACTGTGCACTACATGGATAACTAGTGCAATTGTGTTACCAGGAAATTCATTACAGTTTTCACATGAAGTCTGTTTTGTTGTCCACTGTCGCAGCAACCGCAGCCCCAAAGCCATCAAAGGACAACTCCCCATATGTGATGCCCAAGCCATCTCCACAATGGCTTAAATAAATTAATTAATTAAATCCAATGCACGCAAAATCTAAATGTAATCACCTGATATGACTGTCACTGATAGACTGCATGAATCTACAGCCTGGACTGGAAAGAAATCAGCTCCAGCCTCACTTCGTCATACCATTCTGTGTGTTTTGTGGTGCTGTTGTTCTTGATTCCGCAAAAGTCCAGAATAACCCACTTTAAGACATTTATTAACAGCAAATTAGATGATGTGGATGTGGATGCTAAAATTAATGTAATTTGTATTTCATATAATTTGATGTGGATGCTAAAAATTGAGCCTTATTTTTTGTTATATATTTTCCTTCAAAAAGAGCCCATTTATACCAGCTACCCTGGTGATGTGTGATACGGAGTTGTACTAATCTGTTGTGTGCCTGTGCCCCTGATAGCCTCAGATTCCTGTTCTTAGCTGACAGGAGTGGAACCCAAAGTGGTCTTCTGCTGTTGTAGCATCTCATCCACCTCAAGGTTCGTTGTTTTGTGCATGAGATGCTTTTCTGCTCACCACGGTTGTAAAGAGTGATTAATTGAGTTACTATATCCCTCCTGTCAACTCGAACCAATCTGGCCATTTTCCTCTGACCTCTCTCATCAACAAGGTGTTACTCTGTTAGGGTTACTATAACGCTAACTAACATCTGAGAGAGTAGAGATATAGCTGTTGTTCATTACCTTCAGGTGATGTTTGTCCACGTTTTCTGCTTCTTTTGTGAATTTATCAGCCGTAACAAAAAATCAGGGTGTGATTTGAGATTCAGATATCTTTTTGATTTGTGTCCTTCTTGGACTTTTACGTTGATACTTCAGCTAGATTTCAGAGTTTGTAGTTTTTTGGAATATCTTACTTTTACTTGACTAAGCAATTTATGTACCTTTACCACATCTGCAAATAAAGTGGCCACTGAGAGAACGGCACGTATTATAAAATATATTATATTATAACATATTATATTCTAAAATATATTATAAAAAAAACCGTATTATAAAATATATTATAAAAAGTGCTGTTAAAATATGCAGTAGATACACCACCACCAAGTGAGGAAATGTGCGTTTTGCCAGCTGACAGGAAGAGGGCGCTGTTGAAACAAACTGGATGCAAAGTGTCTAAACAAAATAACAACGAAGAAGAGGAAGCAGCCAAACCCAGGTGCGCATGCGCATTAGACACAATTCCGGATGTTTGGTGTAGTATCAGCTGTTTTGGTTTATTATATATATTTTTTACGCTTTCTGTTTTATTTAGATTAACTATTTGTATTTGTATTTGTTTTAAACACAGCGAACATTCAGTTAAAACGCTATTTTATTTATTAGGGCGTTAAATCAGGGGTACTTTTTAAATTGGATATCCTCAGACTTGGATAAGAGAGATCTGGAGTCAGTTTATGAACACCAGGATTAAGTAAATCTGATATTCTCACCCACCAAATCTGATTATTCCTCTGTATTCATGGGAAAGTTTGGAGTTTGAAGGCTTTTCTTGTTTATGAAGTGACCCAGAACACACAGTTCAGGATCTGTCAACAATCCTGAGACTGAACTGCAGTGTGGCTTCATAGTAAATACTTCATAACAATATACTTTTAAATGTGTACATTATTAAGTCCACTGTCTGGAGCCATTCCTTGAATTTATAAAAAAATTTTTTTCCATAATTGGGTTGCACACAATGCAAGACTAAATACATTAAATACTTTAACCAAAGGCTAGGTGTGAAAACCTAACATATGAGAAAATGTTCCTGTTAGTAATAAACTAAAGAACACTCGAAGAACACTCAAACCTGATATTCGGCTTTGTGTAATCACGTAAAAGGGTGTAGAACCCATTTTAAAAAAAACACACACAATAATAATGACCACTAAGTCTGTCTCAGTCACCAACTTACCATACTGGGAAAGTGGCAAAAGGAGAATTCGATTCTTATATCTAGTCGGTGACAATTCCTTCCAAGTGACCAAACCGAGTACAAATGAGGTAAATAAATGTTTTTTTTTTAAAACATATAACACATTCTACTTTGTAAATGTTGTACAATTAACAGCTTCATGCCTTCATTTGTAAAGGAGCCAGTGATCCCTCTCTTTCTTGGAGCTGATCTCTTTTTGAACACAGACGTCCGGACTGAGAACCATCCCAGATACCATGCCAAGTTTGCAAAACGAGGACTAGCAACCAAGCTGATCTTCTCCTCAGGTATCACACCTCTGAGCTAATTTAAACAGCCTGGAACTGCGACCTTCTCAGATGGATGTTGTTAATGAGCTGCTGTTTTTTTGTCTGATGTATGTTTGCAGACTTCAGGTTCCAAGGCTTACGAGTTCCTTGTTCCAGTAACAGTTTGTGGTTCTACTGTGTTCATGGGGTTTTTCGAGTGGCCTTTGAGCTTTACAGTAAACAAGAGCAGCTGTCAATCTTGGAGTCATTTCAGGTAGTGTACATTTCACCTGAACTGCTGAGTTCATCAGGTTTATCTACCATATATATGCACCGATCACTTTATTAGGAATACCTGTAGCCCTGTATATTCAAGCAATTATCCAGTCAGTCAATTATATAGCAGCAGTGATAGGCATGCAGTCATGCAGATACAGGTCAAGAGCTTCAGTTAATGTTCACATCAAACAGCAGAATGGGGGGAAAATGTGATCTCTGTGACTTTGACTGTGGCATGTTTGTTGGTACCGGAAGGGCTGGTTTAAGGGCTGGAGTATTTCAGAAACTGGTGATCTCCTGGGATTTTCACACACACACACACACACACACACACACACACAACAGTCTCTAGAGTTTACACAGAATGGTGCGAAAAACAAAAAACATCCATTGAGCAGTGGTTCTGTAGGAGGAGACGTCTTGTTGTTGAGAGAAATCAGAGGAGAATGGCCAGACTGTTTACAGCTGACCGGAAGTCTACAGTAACTCAAATAACCACTCTTTACAAACATGGTGAGCTGAAAAACATCTCAAACACACTCCAACCCTGAGGTGGATGGGCTCTAACAGGAGAAGACCACATTGGGTTCCACTCCTATCAGCCAAGAATGAGAATCAGAGATAAATTGGGCACAGGTTCACCGAAACTGGACAGTTGAAGAATGGAAAAACATCACCTGGTCTTTTTCCAATCTTCAGCTGCCTAGTTTTGATGAACATGTGCCCATGAACGAGCAAGAGTGTTCCTAATAAAGTGGCTGGTGAGCATATACCACATTGTAGGTAAACAGTTAGTGGCTGTAGCTCATCTGTTGCTGTGCAGTCAAGTAGCAAAATTAGAAAATCATAAAGAAAGGAACATTCCTGCTTAAAGTTTACATGACTTACTGGTACCAGATGTTATGAGTGGAGCACTGTGTAATATTCATAAGGTGCACTTTTCTGTATCAGAAAAAGATTATTGGTGTGAATAATTCCTTAATATAATTATTTGTTTTATTTTTTTTTTTTTTTAAAGAAACCTTGCCAGAAAGGTTTACAGGGCATCTGGCGTCTGGTTGAGATTAGAGTTGTGCATCAGGAACTGGATCCTGTAAGAAGCAGCAAAAAAAAAAAGTCTCAAGAACTTGTGGGTCTTTTCTTTCATGCAGGCACAAGCGAGTGGTCAGATATGAAGCTCGCAGGACAAGGAAAGACCACAATCATTAACAACGTGCAGTGCTTTTACAGTGTTCATTCATTCATCCTTACATTCATCCTGCCTACTAGTTTGGTTATATTTTGGGAAATTTACCCACTATAAGAAAACCCTTCCGGCGTAGGCCACACTCACTTTAAATCCTTTGTGAAAGACGCACTAAATTATAAGTAGTAACAATAAAAATAACTGTGCGATTTGAGACTTACTTGTGACAATTTCTCTTTCTTCCTTTTGCTTTCATTGCATTTCTGCCTACTAATCAGTTAAAAGTCATCATCAGTGACAAACTGATATCAGATGTTATGAGTGGGACAGAGTAGTCTGTTGATAAGCCACTACACCCCAGATGCCATAAAAGATTGGTAGCTGACACATTTAGTGAATTTTCCTTCTTATCACTAACAAATGAAGGGATGTGGTCATATGAGCAAACCAACTTCATTCTCAAGCACTCACGGGAGGAACAGACACTTCCACAGGATGTTTAGAGCAGCCTTCAATACAGTCTTTATCTAACAGACCTTTTTAGACTATGTTTCTAGTGTTAACAAATAGCAGGTGATAAGCTAAAGCGGAAACGGTTAACACATAGGTGTCTTCTTGTTCTTCTTGTTTTTTTTTTTTTAATAAAAAGTGTTTTTACTGGAAAGAAGATGAAAGAACCTCTTGTTCTTGCAAGTCTACCAGTCTTCATGTCCTCGTCTCAAAGATATACAGAAACTTCCAGAAAAATACACACACTTCAGGGGAAAAAGATATGTAAAATAAATATCTACCTACATGAATTAAGTGTAGGATGATGAAACAGCAGGAGTTTCACCTCAAATATTAAAATGTTCACTTATGATATATGTAAATGTCACTCCCCTGTCTGATCTGATTTTCAGAACTCTATTGTAGCATCTTGGGGTCCTTTAATTTGGAAAGTTGCAAATGTATACACACACACACACGCACACACCAAAAAAAAAAAAAAACCACAATCATGAATATATTTCAAAAATGTATTGTAGTGACTCATTAATTTCAACATCTGGCTACTACGTATATGGCATAAGGCTGGTGCACTTTGATTCAAGAACTTTGCCTTTATTCAAAGTTACATATACATGCGACAAAATCCAATCTAAGCATAACAATTGAGCATTTATGGGTTATTAGCTTATCTAGGTTTTAATTCCACCGACGTTTTTTTTTTTCTTCCTTGCATCTGAATCTGTCTCCACCACTAGCTGTTATTTATAAATAATATTTGTGATAGCTGGGGAAAACCCTTCATGTGGTAAAGGTTTGACATTTTATGGAAACTGCAGACTTTCCTGAATTGATATTGGTGCGTGTCTCAATCATAAGTAACATTTAATGTCTGGTTACCTACAAACGTGAGAAGGGAGAAAATTGCATTTAAAGATTTCATTCCAACTCCAGTGAGAGACACCAGCACACTGATTTTCTAAAAGCAACACTAGTTGGTTTGGATTTAATCTAATATATAATCTAATATATAATAAATAAGATATACAAATTAGAAATATGTCCATGAAATCTATGTTGATCTTTATAGCAGTCTTTATTCCTAGCCTACGGACTGACAGGCTTTCAGAAGTTCTGTCATTTTAATATTGAATAATGATATCCCTTATATGATATAAAAACAGGAAACATTTATAGATTATTTAATAACCCTTTTGTCATCACTATTTCATTTGGAATGATCTCTGTTGAACTGGCCCAAATTAAAGCCTAAATAAAAAACATTTCCTTGTCATTTTGGTAAAATGTATTTGCTTCCCTGAAGTCGACATGTCAGTGTACTGTATGTCGTTGACAGAAATACTACATTAGATTTAATACAAAACAGACTTCATGTGAAAACTGTAATGAATTTCCTGGTAACATAATTGCACAATTTGTCCATGTAGTACACAGTTACAGAAGGGATTTAATAATAATTGCACTATCCGGTGTCACCCAGATGAGGATGGGTTCCCTTTTGAGTCCGG
This sequence comes from Pangasianodon gigas, assembly GCA_022758105.1. Lineage (NCBI taxonomy): Eukaryota > Metazoa > Chordata > Actinopteri > Siluriformes > Pangasiidae > Pangasianodon > Pangasianodon gigas. The sequence goes on from CM040477.1 coordinate 4,115,840, forward strand.
TTCCTCTCAAGGTTTCTTCCTCATGTCGTCTCAGGGAGTGTTTCCTTGCCACCATCACCTCTGGCTTGCTCATTAGGGAAAAATCCATACATTTACAATTTATATCCCTAATGTATTTATTTCTGTAAAGCTGCTTTGTGACAATAGGCATTGTTAAATGCACTATACAAATAAAATTGAATTGAATTGAATTTTATGTAAAAATCTGATTTTTTTTTTTTTGTCATTTTCGGCTATGTTCCAAAATTCAGCCACAGCAGCATCTGTCAAGTTTTCCCAGACTGCTACACATATTTGGTTTCATATTGAACTCTACTTCAGCATTCTCTTAGAAATGTAGAATAGTGTTCTGAGAATCTTTATTCAATCCTTATTCTTCTTTTCAGGATCTGTGGAAATCTCGGATCGATGATGATCAACTAAACTCGGTGTACAACATCGGAATCCAGTTAGACATGAAACCACCAAAAACCAGTGATCAGGAGATAGCGATGGGATTTAATAATTTATCTAGTGATATTTCTGTATCTACTGCGGACAATTTAAACTCTCAGGACACAGTGGAAGACTTAGAGGAAGTGACCTTAGTGTCAACATCTGGTCAAGGAGCTAATTCCTCTTCTGCAGACCATGATTACTGCTCCCCAGCTGAACCAGTGGAGACTAAACACTTTAGTGTACTCACAGAGAAACTTTATAGCATAGGAAACAAGGTGAAATGCACGTCAACTGTGGACAAGAACCAAGAAGAGACCATTTTGAAACTTCTGGATTACGTTGAATATTGGCTTGATGGACAGGTAGATGAGGAAAAACTGGCAGAAGCTGTGATGGTCTTGCTTCAAACTCATTTTCATGGCTACTCCATCTATTCCAGTCCTTTACTACAGGCTGTGGCTAGCTGGCTGGGTCGACAGTTCCATGAAGCCAACAGCAGTGTGAGTCAGCAGGTGGAAGGATTTAAGATGAGAAATATTGAACACATTAAAGACCTGCCTCCAGCGGAAGATCTAGCAACTGAGCTCTTCCCTGAGGCCATGAGGAACCTGCTGATACACTGGATGGGCCTCAGTGAAGAAGCGGCAACATGGAAAAGGCTCAGTGAATATCCCATTGTTTTGCTTATACTGGAGTTTGCCAACCATAACCTCATCACAGGAGTGGCTCATGTCTTGTATTCCAGTCTTATATGCAGGTAGAGAGACATAATTGTAGTGTTGTTATATTCTTGGATGTGTTTGATATCTACCAAGTCTGAGCTGTTTAGAATTCCTGCTTCACTTTACAGACACTTGGCCTAATAATTAACTTTTAAACACAACTTCTCCCAGTTGAGGGCTAACATGAGCTTCTTCCAAGTCATGTGAAGCTAACAGTGTCATGTTTCCAAAACAAAAGGATGCCATCTTGAAGCTGAGTTGGTCTTTCTTCAAACTCTTTTTCATGGCTACTCCATGAATTCCACGCCCTTGCTAGAGGCTCTATATAGGCAAGCAGTCCTGGGTTGAGATGTGCATGAAGCCAAAGGCAGCACAAGTCACCAGGTGGAAAGATTTAAGACATGAACACATTAAGGACCTGTGGAGGATATGGAGACTGTAAAACATTATAGAAGAGTGTTAATAGCTCTGTTCTGTATACATAGGCTCACAGGACATTTGTGATTTGCTAGTTTGCCGTAGCAGAAAATGTGAAGAGGAATGCCATCTTTTCCACCCAGAGAGCAGGGCCAGTGATGTTTTCTTCAACGTTTGGGCATTGGTGACTGTTGACTTGTGATCTCACTCTTGCTTATAGTTGTGCAATCAGGAGGTAATCACTTACTGATGCATTTTATTACATTTTATGGCCAAAGGTTTGTGGACACTCGATCATCACACCCATATGTGGTTCTTCGCCAAACTGTTGCCACAAAGTTAGAAGCACACAGTTGTACAGAATGTCTTTGTATGCTGTAGCATTACAATTTCCCTTCACTGGAACGAAGAGGCCCAAACCTGTTCCAGCATGACAATGCCCCTGTGCACAAATCAAGCTCCATCCATAAAGAAATGGTTTGCCAAGTTTGGAGTGGAAGATCTCGAGTGGCCTGCACAGAGCCCTGACCTCAACCCCACTGAACACCTGGAACACTGACTGCACCCCAGACCTCTTCACCCAACATCAGTGCCTGATCTCACTAATGCTCTTGTAGCTGAATGATCACAAATCCCCCCAGCCGCGCTCCAAAATCTAGTGGAAAACCTTCTCAGAAGAGTGGAGCTTATTATAACAGCAAACACAGGGGGAATAAATCTGGAATGGGATGTTCAAAAAGTACATATAGGTGTGATGGTCGGGTGTCCAGAAACTTTTGGCCATATAGTGTACAATTCTCAAATTCACTGTTTTAGTTTAAAAAGGTTTAATTTTAGCTAAATAACCAGCCCACATGTAAGTTATCAAACTGTGCTCATGATTGAGTCAACCCCAAAACATTTTTACAGCATGAACCACGAATGCTGATTAAGTCTGATAGATTAGTGATTATAAGATTTTCTGCATTACCGTATCACATTGCGATATGATTTTTATGTGTTCGTGCCTCTGACTAAACATGCCTTTGATCTGTGCTCCTACAGTTTGATAAAGAAATCGAGTGGTGATAAAACAGAATGCGTGTTCGGCTCTTTGATTTTGTTATTTAGGTTATACGAGATTTAATTGCTTGAACAGAAATGTTGCTGGCAATAATTGTGACTTTCGCTTCTCATCACTACCTCCACCACCATCATTATCAGCACCAGGGCACCCACTCCATGATATGTATCAAGGTTTCAAACCAGTCCTCAGGGCCCTGCAGGCAGTCCACATGTTTGCTCTTTCCCATCTCGCATCTCTGCTGTTGATGGAAGGTCATTTAAGTGTGAACATCATCTGCTGATGATAAAAAAGCCAAGATTAAATTCAGATTAAACTCTTAACAACCCTCTTCCTGACTGAAACGCATGCATATAAACCATTCCTCTTACTGAAAGATAGTCTGAGAGTACAGTTTGAGAGGAAAAAAATTACAATAACCTGGTTGCATAAGTGTGCACACCCCTCAACAGTTTTTTTTTGCTTGTAATACAGGGTTTTTGGATAAAGGTCTTCCAACTTAACACATCTTGATTTACCAGTTTTATTCCACTCTTCCTTGCAAAACTGCTCCAAATCTACCAATTTGCAATGGTATCTCCTGTACACAGCCCTCTTCAAGTCGTTCCACAGGATTTTTGCTTTGGGTCGTTATCGTGTTGGAAAGTAAAATTTTTCATCATCTTAGCTGTCTAACAGAGGCCTGCAAGGTTTGTGTTAAAATAGATTGCTATTTGGAGCTATCCATAATTCCCTTTATCTTGACTAGTGCCTCAGTCCCAGCTGAAGAGAAGCATGATGCTGCCAATAGCATGATGCTGCCACCACCATGCTTCACCGTGAGTATGGTGTTCTTTGCGTGATGAGCTGTCTTGTTTTTGCACCAAAAATATCTTTTAGAATTACGCCCAAAAAGTTCTACCAGACTATAAAGTTCTACCAAAAGTTCTGTCAGACAGTGATATATTTTGCCATATGGTTTGGGGTGATTTAGGTGGGCTTGGAAGTTTTTATTTTTTTCTTCGTGAGAAAGAGCACAGTCACATGCCACACTTATAATAATCTGGTTGCACAAGTGTGCACATCCCTTTTATAAGTTTTTTTTCCCCTAAAACTTTTCTATTTGTTTTTAATTTGAATTTTGTTGGTTGCTATATCACATTAAGGAATGGAATGGAAAATGATGTGACATCATTTATCTTGGTTTATTTTTTTATATCTCAAAAACCACACAAAAGACCTAAACCTAGCCCAAAAAATATTGGGTTTTGGAAAGGGAGACCCATTTTTCTTCTTTTTCTCAGCCTTTGCATGTGGAAAAAGATTGCATATGTATTTCTGATGTACAGACATTATTCATTCTATAAACTATTTCCCTCTCCCTATCTTTGCAATCTATCACACAGGAAATGGTTCTCTACATCATACACATTGTTTGCACTTACACTTTTCTTTTTGTTTGCAGAAATTTATTCAGTTTAATTCTGATTGATATAAAACAATATCTCGGTGGTCACAGAGTATTTTAAGCAAAATCCTCTGTCCAAATCCTCCTCCTCGTTATGGCTCTTTGGCTTTTAGATCTCACTAATCTTTAGCATGAAAAAAAATGTTGTTCATCATGAGTGCCATCTAGTTTTTGTTTAATAACCTTTTCTTGTTAAGATATCTTAAAAACAATCCAATCTTTTCAAAAAGTAATTTTTGAGTTTACTTTTGAAGAAATGTTGTTTTTTTTTCCAAGATTTTATGAATGGTAATTCTTTATGGGGTAAACATTTTAAAATTTATTTACTGAAAGATGGTAATAATCACAGTAACATTTTGGACTAACAAAAAAAATTTAATGTGATAAGCAGTTACAACAGCCTGACACTTGTGGCCACTATGCCAGTGTTTTCTGATGGAAAGGGTTCAGTCATGTTCTTCATAGCACGATTCTAAGCAACATGTTCTATCTGTTCTATCCACAGGGGAAACTGAGTTATAAAAAAAAAAAAAAAAAAGACAAAGAAAATGAAGTTACAACATTCAAAACCCCCATAAAGCTATGCAGTATCCTATTGCACCTTTGTGTAATTTTCCGGAGATCTGCAATTCAATCCTAACAAAAACATAAACCAAATCACTCGTATTTACATCTGGATTCTTTCAAGACAAAAACTGGTATTTGAATAAATTACAGATGCAAACCAACATCCATGCGATCTAAAGCATCAGCTTTCTATACACGCGTTAAAAATAAGCTGAGCCGATGATGGAAGAGTGAAACAGTGGATATTCAGACAGGGTCCATCCCTCGCGAAGAGAAAGACGTGGAGAAGCCGAGGCCCATCCCCCTCTGCGTGTGCGTCTGCGAGCGCGCCATTTCATACTGCACGTCCAGGTTACGGAACATTTCTTCCTGCTGCTGCAGCGTCTTCATGCCTTCCTCATTGAGGTCTCCAGAGGATGAGTCGTCATCAGCCTGTAGGTGAACAAAGTCCACAGTAACTAACTGTTGATATACAGTCAAGTGCAAAATTTTGACTACAAAGACTAACAAATTTGTAATTTAGTACAAATTACAAAAGACTACAAATTTGTAATTTAGTATGATAGGCAAAAAAAAAAAAAAAGCCAAATAGTGGATGAAGAATGGGACTGAAGCCTCAAGCACTGGTCAAATCTTTTTAACTCAGCATTTCCTTTACAGATGGGTGATGCATTATTTCTAATTGATTCCTCTTCATGACTTATTTTAATTACAATAATTAATTTAATTAATTACTCTTACACGCACTCCATGTATAACTCACCATTAGGCCTGAACACTTTTGTATGTATAGTACGTTATATGCATAGACGTGTACATGTTTTAATTTAGAGTATGTACTTTAGGTTCAGTGAAATCTGACATTACAAACACATTGCTCTGGATGCATGCAACAAGATTTTAAAAAGAGGACAGCAGACCTGAAAGACAACCTGAAATCAAAAGCTGACTTTTAAAATTTGGTTAGCTCATGTCTTTGCTTAGATTGTGCAAGATTAATCCGAACTCATTCCACAAAGACAAGATTTTTAAAACACTAAGCAGAGATTTTTATTTCCTATCTCTACACATCCTCTCCGACTATGTCACTGTAGGGTCTCGAGCAGGAAATTAAAATAATCATTCACCATTTTGTGACCTTAATGTTTTAAGGCTGTATCTGGGTTAAGAATGAACGGGAGAACCCTATGGTACTAAGGTCTCAATTTGTAACATGTCTTCAGGCTTGCAGGGGTGAGCACGACTCTGGCCTCTGCATTTCTCCATTCCTGGCTGCACGTACAGGCTTAAATAAATATGGCCTCACATCTGCGACTACATTTTCATCCCTTTTCATCCCTTTCCTCCATCTACACCTCCTCTAAAGGAGAAGCATAAACACTGCAGAAGAAAATGCATTGGAATTTCCATATTAAAATGTCTTTAAATAAGAAATCAGAGAAAATGGATTACTACAATGTTTTAATAGACAATTTAAGGTTGTTCATTATTATATATTATAACCAAGTATTTTTATTTACTTGGGCCACACGTAGTCATATTTTTCTATTAATGTGGCCAGTGAGTGTATACATAAACTATAGACTACACCATGAATTTTCCATACCATTCCACCCAGATCTAAACCTTATGCTCAATCAATACATCAAGAGTTAATACGTCACTTTTACATTTCTAATTTAAAAAAACATTTACGTGTAGAACGAGTGCAGGATTTGAACTTACTTTGATGCCCATCAGTTTCCGGAACTTCACGTTTTGGTCTTTGTTGCCAAAATTTAGCTTCTCCCAAAGTTCTGCAGTCTGGGATTTATCCTTCAACACAAAGAACATGAAGATTTTAAATGACAGCAATGAAAAATACCATTTAAATAATAGTAGTAGAGTTTCCGAAATGCTAATCATACTGGCCATTCAATCAATTTCCTAATTCTACACAGTTCTGTACTTTTATGAATCTTAATTGTAATTTTTGTAATCTCTGGACTCCATTTGTGCTTCATGGCCACATTGTGCATGGTAACTCTGCCATTTATATATCATTTCTTTCTGGCGAAAGGCTAACCAAGTTTTTCCACAATTACTTATAAATTATAAGTAACAATAATAAAATTAAAGCACTCAATTTCCTGAATGCAGACTCCACCCCCTTTCTCACCCCTTCCTTCTTCCCCTGCCACAACAGCTTCCTCTTCTTCTCCTGTTCAGCAAACTTCATGGGGTTGACAGCTGAGGGATTGTAGTAGCTCGGCACAGCGATGCCCGTCTCTGCCAGCGTTTTAGCCTGCAGCGCTGCCATCTGAGCTGCCATAGCAATCTGTGGCGTGACCTGTGTGCCAGAAGCAAGCAGTGCTGCCACGTTCAGAGCCGGACTGGAGGCGGCAGCTGGGGCATTGTCACAGAGCAACGGAGCTGCTGCCACTGCTGCTGCTGCTGGAGGGTAAAGTCAATAAAGTGTTAAAGATGAAGCTAGTTTTCACCAGATGACTAAACAACGTTAAACAGAGCTAAATAAAGTTCCTTACCTGCTACGATCTCTTGCTGCTGCTGTTGGTGTTTTTCCAGCAGCTCTTTCTCTTTCTGTTCTTGGAGTTTTTTGGCTCTCTCCAACCTATGTGCCAAAGTAGAAAATAATCAAGCAGAGCTTTTACTATAAGGAATTTAAAAAATGTTTATGTAGGGTCCACCCAACTATTGTGACATATAGAACCATTTATAAATGTATATAACTAAACAGTTCTTCATATATATATATATATATATATATATATATTTACCACAACATGTACATTATAATCTTCTAAAACAACCCTTTAAGTTAAACACTATTCTACCTCCTGGCCAAAGCCTCTTGTGCATCCATAGCTGTGTTTCTGCCCCTGAAAGCCACAGGACTGGCAGAGCGACTGTGACTCTTCCTTCTCACCTTCTCAGTCTTTTTCTTCTTCTCTCTGTCGCAAGAGAAACAAAAACAATGCAAAATATTCAGCTGTTAAATTTTGATTATCAAGCACTTAGACATATTATTAATTTGAGAAAACCTGGTGAATGCTTTAACTTCATGTTAACTTCATGAAATGGTTTGGCTTTAAGGGTTTAGATAATTTGTGATGGAGAAATATAATAAAACTAACCCAAGATTAATGACATTATTGCAGTACTAGTAATCCTTAGTAATAAATTTACAGTAAATTGTAGTGAATAATTTGGGGAAATGATTTTTCCCGCAGATTTCTCCGCACTGACACACCTGCTTTTGCTGCGGCTTTTGCTCCTTTGTCTGTGTTTGGACCGTGATCTGGATCGGGATTTGGGTCGTCTTTTCCTCTCACGACTCTTCGATCTCTTCTCGCGACTGCGCGACAGAGACCTTCGTCTGTCCCGACTTCGACTACGATGCTTTCTGTGACCGTAAAACAACAGACCACATAGAGTTAACACTAAAGTATACTGATAGCATATATTTTAGGAACCTTAAAACTGAAATAGCTGTGGTGCAGTAGGGAAGGTTTATCAAAGTGATTTATTGTTATGATTTATTGTTTATGAAAGTGCCACAATTTATTAACTAAATCAAATGTTTTGTTCATTTTTAAAGGAACTGCACAGCCCTACTCTACGCCTGTGTATATCATTAATAAAGTTAAATCATTCTGACTAAACTTGAATTAAATATTTATATCGGGATTATTTGCACAATCCTCATTATTGGTCTTGATCACTGACCGTTAATGATATTAGAAAGTGAACATCTAATGAAAGTGGACTTTTTTTTTTGCCATGTTACCTTTCCCTTGAGCGTGATCTGGACGGGCTTCTTCCTCTGGAGGACCTCTTGTCCTTTCTGCGGTGTCGCTCCTCTCCGCTGTCTTCTGAAAGCCTCTCGCGCTCTTTATCCGAACTCTGCAGCAGGTCCTCAGATCGGCTATGTGATCTGACCATCTTGTCCAGGTCCCTCCGCCGAGCCTGTTTTAAGAAGAAGTGGTCTCTTTCAGGAAAATAGTGTGACAAAGAGAGTTAGTATGCCAGTTTTAGAACAAGCATCTTTAAGATGATTATACGCACAGCCCCAACCACCCCTCCTCACCTACATCTCTCAAAAACACTCAGTGTCCACATACCATTCTTACCAAATTTCTTTGGGCACAAATCCCATCCTTATTAAACAACAGAATCATAAAATAAAAAAGTAAAATTGATCTTAGCAAAACCCTAATAGAAGGTCGTATTCAGAGCTCAAAACTTCAAAATCACGCCTCCAAGATTGTCAGATATTTCTCGTTTAGGGCTCTCAGTACAGCTGGTATTGAATTGTGTCTATCGCCACCTTTAAATCAGGCACTTAAATCATAACCTGGGAAAAAATGTGGACTGATAAAATAAAGCAGAAAAAAAATAGAGCATCCCCCTTGCTGTCAACTGCAATACAATATTGCATTAAAGCAAGAGACAATTTAAAAAAAAAAAAAGAACAAAAAATATGACCACATAAAAGTGAAATTGAGCAAAGACTCAAATAAAAAAAAAATCTAATAGTTCTCTAAAATATTGTGACTACATTAAGACCACCATGAACAGGAAGTGAAAGTATCCTAGTTGTGATAAACACATAGTTCACAATCATTGTAAAAAAAAAAAAAAAAAACTCAATGTAAGAATATGTGCTCCACCCACGTTAGTCAGCTATCAGCCTATAAAAGAGCAAGATGAACTAGAAGCAGCCTAATATTGTTTGCTGATGGCAGGAAAGAATGTGAGGCTTAGGCAGGGGGGAAAATGCTGTATCTGCCATTGAGAGTTGTAGCAGAATTCATTGAACAGGTCAAGGAAGGATTTACGTGCCCATGGTTTAAAGGACAAGCTTACCAAGCAGTCACCTGCTGTGGTTACAGCTCACTGTACGTAGGTGGAGTTCATAATTTTATTGTAAGAAAGAAGTAAAAAAAAAATTTATATATATATATATATATTTATATATATATATATGGGTTCATGGGATTAATTAATTCAATGACAATGTGTCACACCTGCATATTTAATACTGCCCTCAATGAATTTGAACATACTTACATACCCAAACTGTTTCAGGCTGACCACAAATTGTCAGATAGTGACACTTCTTGCCTTAATATGGCTTTAAGTCTGTAGATAAGTTTGAGGTCTAAATGCCAATGTGAACAAGTTTGGTACTAACGCATTACTATGCCAGCAGAACGCAACTCTGAATACGGCCCTGTGTCAGTATTCCATTTTTCAATGAGTTTCCCCTTTTGATGCACTGGTTTTATTCTGAAATGACTGCAATTCATACGTACTAGCCTTTCAGTTCACTTTTTCATGACATTCCCAACATTCATGCATACAGGTAACAGGACAAAGATCGATCAAGATCAATGCAACTCATGTGGGGACTTGGAAAATTAGTGCAATAATTCAGGTTGCTAGACAGAAAAAAAATTATATTTTTAGGCAAGTGGAAGATTGAGGCTGATAGTTACCTGTCCAGTTGTAGGCATATAATTTTGCTATCTGTCAGCAGCGTCTTCTGTTCAGAGTGTCTCTTCGTGCATTAGCACGCTGAGTGTAATTTGTTATAGAGATGTTATCATGTGATCTAAATACAGGCTTTTACCAAAAAGAAAATTCCCACACAATCTGTACTCTACTTTAGTCATCTCTAATTTCACATAATTGACATGTGTGAGAGAGAACAAAAGAAATGATCTCTCAAGAACTATTTCATTTTGATATTTCATCATGTCCTGTAAAATCTTCATACTTACCCTGTCCTAAAACTTATGATAAATTACATAATGATGTGACCACATCAACTTAACCTACGTGAGTGAAATGGTCTTTAATTTAGTTACCTCTTTGCTTCTGCTCCGGGATCTTCTGTGCTTCTTGTCACCTGAAATTCAGAGAAAATTAATGCAGTAGCACACCACACACATCTTCTTCACATCCCATAAAGACAGCTCTGAAAATAGTAAATTCTGCTTTGTACTCCACAAGGTTCGATTTTATTCTCTGTGCATGCTAGTCCATTTAAAAACCCTATACATGGGACTGCATTTTAATTGTAATCATGTTAGATATGAATGTTTATTAACCCTGGTGCACTTCATTAACTCTCTCTTTAGCTGCATTCTGACGAACGGGATATTTAATTACAGTTCCGGCCAAAAGTTTGCATACACCTACACTAAAGACACTTAAACTTTCACAGTTCCTATGTTAAGTCAATGAGGGTGTCTACTTTATTTCAAAATAATAGCTAATGACAGATTTACTTCGGCTTTTATTTACGATATGATATTTTCAGTGGGTTTACATTGTTTACTTTGTTAGTATTTGGTGGCATTGTCTTTTAAAAACTTAACTTGAATCAACCTCTTGAAGTAGCCTTCCACAAGCTTCTCACAATACTTTGCCAGACTTTTTGCCCATTCCTCCTGACACAACTGGTGTAACTCAGTTAGATTTGTGACTTGGAGGTAACTTTGGAGGTATGCATAGGATCAGTGACCTGCTGGAAAACCCAGCTGTGACCAAATAATCAAACTTTCAGGCTGATGTCCAGTTTTTGCTTTAGTACTTCTAGATAATCCTCCTTCCTCTTGATGCCATCTATTATCTGAAGTGCACCAGCCACTCTTCCAGCAAAACGACCCCACAACATGATGCTGCCACCCCCATGCTTCACAGCTGGGATGGTGTTCTTTAGGTTAAAAGCCTCACCCTTTTTCCTGCATACATAGCGCTGATCATAATGGCCAAACAGTTTAATTTTTTTTCATCTGACCAGAGAAGACTCCTCTAAAAACCAGGTGATCACCTGCAAACTTCAGTCTGTCTTTTTTATGCCGGTCTTGGAGTAGCGGCATCCTTTTGTGACAGCCTTTGAGACCATGATGATGTAGAACACTCTTAATGGTGGATGTACATATTTTGGTACCTGATGCCTCCAGCTCCTTCACCAGCTCCTTTGTTGTTGTCTTGGTGTTAAGTTGAACCTTTCAGATCAAATTTTGTTCATCTCTGGGAGTTAATTTGTGCCTCCGTCCTGAACGATGCAGTGTCTGTGCTGTCGCAAGTTTTTTATTTGCATACAATTGTTTTTAACAGATGCTTGTGGTACCTGCAGTTGTTTGGAAATTGATCTTAAGGAGGAACTGGACTTGTGAAGGTCCACAATTCTATTTTTCTGAGGTCTTGGCTGAGTTGCTTGGATTTTCCCATGGTATCAAGAGCTAAAGGTCCAATTAACTCCTAGTTCTGAGTCATTACATTAATTACAGGAATCTTCCAGACTGTTTAAAGAGACAGTCAACATGGTGTATGTAAACTTCTGACCCACTGGAATTCTGATATAGTGAATTAAAGCTGAAATCAACCTGTCTCTAATCAATCCTTTTAAAATTACCTCTGATGTGAACAAAGCAGATGCTCTAATTGACTTGCTAAAAGAAAAGTATAGTAACATGAAATGTGTGGAGTTGTGGAAAAACTGAGGATTTTTTTTATGGATATCAAAGAAAGAGTTACCCGATTTGCGTTTTTTGTCCCTCGATCGTGATCTGGACCGTGAATGATGTTTTCCGCTCCTGGGTGATTTAGAAGTTTCCATGTTGACTCTAAGTCCACGTCAAACACTGAGCTTGTGCGTAGTAACTTCTTCAGGGCAGCGGCATTTGCCTAATTGTGAACATAAGCATCCATACCAAAGTTACATAAGTAAACATGAGTATCCATACCAAAATTCAAAATTCCAACCAAAGGTTGATCCTAACCCTGACCTTACCTAGCATCATGGTTTAAGTCTAATTTATGCTTTGGAGGGAAAAAACGACTAAAATCACTTCAGCATAGGATAGGATAGGATTTGAGATGTAACAGACGTATGGCTGCTCTCACTGGGGCCTTTGAAAATCAACTTTCAAAGAATTTTGAGAATGCTAGTGCGGTCTTTAATTCAGATTTGAATAACAGTTCTGTAAAAAAAAAAAAAAAAAATCAAATTTACCAAAGTCCCTTTACCCTAAATCTAGTTGAACAGCCACAGATACTTTTCAACTACCCTCTAAAAAAAGAGCATAACATAACATAACATTCTGTCCTCTTCCAACAGATCCTGTAAACTGCCATTGATGGTATCGCTCCCAATTTATCTATAGTTGCAGAGAACAAAATGGTCCAGTGTGGAACGATGAAATTAAGGGAACAAGCAGGGTTCTACACTGTGAGTGTTTTGCTTGCATTTATGGGAGCTGAATTTGGTCTTAGGAACACACACAGGAGACCAAGAGACCCGATGTGTGCAATTTGTTAATATCAAAATGATGTTGTATTAGAACAAGCACATTAATATAAACCTGTGATTTGCCTTGCAGCCGGGACCACCGTCAGAGCTGCTGTTACAGAAAACTAACGAACACCTTCTGACCAATCAGACTGCAGAATTCAAGAGCGCTGTGGTGTAAAATTTGTTTGATAAACAAAAGTCTATATTTATCACCAATCTTTCCACACGGCAGACAACGCTCTGCTCTGCTTATCTGTCTCGCTTCTCGAATGAAAGGTCACAATTTCCCACTCAGCAGAGCTTTCTGTACTACAGATGAAAAAGAGCCCACTCACATTCATTCTTTCTTATCTTTTTGTTTGGAAGCTCAATTGACTAAGTTAATGGCAACGTGACAGACTCAACTTTCAGGTTAATTTATTGGTAATAATTAATATGGGGGATTTCCGTGATTACAAAATCCAGACAATGCTGTCCTACTTCAAGCTGCCTTTATTTTAACCAAGAGTTTTTCCCTTTCTCTCCAACTGTTCTACTCACACAGCTAATTCAAATAAGCTGAGCCCATAATTCATGGTGATGTCACGTCACAGCACATGACTTAAGTCTAACATCAACCCATAGCTTTATTTTTTTTTTTTTCGGAAGATGAGCTCGTAAACAAACTTCACTTCCACCCACATGCAGATATGATAAAACATCATGTGCAATGATTCTATGGGTTACTAATCTTCAAAAAAGAGATCCTCAATGAGGAAACACTGATGTCAATCACAGCTTTAAAGAGATGAACAAAAAGGGGGTTTTCGTAGAAATTTTGACACCAACGCCTTCCTCCGCCAAACCTAATGTGTGTTTTTATACACACACACACACACACACACTATATGGCCAAAAGTTTGTAGACACCTAGCCATCACACCCATATGTGCTTGCTGAACATCCCATTCCAGATTTATTCCTCCTTTGCTGTTATAATAAGCTCCACTCTTCTGGGAAGGCTTTCCACTAGATTTTGGAGCGTGGCTGTGGGGATTTGTGTTCATTCAGCTACAAGAGCATTAGTGAGATCAGACACTGATGTTTGGTGAGGAGGTCTGGGGTGCAGTCAGTGTTCCAGTTCATCCCAAAGGTGTTCAGTGGGGTTGAGGTCAGGGCTCTGTGCAGGACACTCGAGTTCTTCCACTCCAACCTTCACACACCATGTCTTTATGGATGGAGCTCGCTGTGTGCACAGGAGCATTGTCATGCTGGAACAGAGTTTGAGCCTCTTAGTTCCAGTGAAGGGAAATTGTAATGCTACAGCATACAAAGACATTCTATACAACTGTGTGCTTCCAACTTTGTGGCAACAGTTTGTGGAAGAACCACATATGGGTGTGATGATCAGGTGTCCACAAACTTTTGGCCCTATAGTGTATATTGAAATATTTTGATGTGCTCAGTGGTTCTGGTGTTAATTTGTTGGTTGGTGCTGTGACAGAGTTATTCACTTGAAAAGGGGACATTGCTAGCACAGATACAGTGGAGCTTAATAGAAGGGAAAAACAAAACCTGTGATCTCACACTGGACTCAAAGCTCCAGAGTGCAACACAGCGATACAGAGGAGTCACGGCGGATATTCAGCTCAGCTAGTTAGCGATCTATGACATGATCAGCACATCTCTGTGATATTCGAACCTCATCCGTTTGAGCGGCAGCTGAGTTGCATTGTGGGTAATGTAGGAAAGTGTTACTCAAAGTGAAAAACAGACAAAAGCGTTACTGAAAAATGTTTGAACCAAAAAAGTCAACTCAGAATTTAATCATCAACTAAAGTTTTTGGGGTTTTTTTGCATTAATTGAAGATATATACTAATTAACATTGATATGTGAATCTTCATGACAGAGGTGGCTTATTACATCACAAAATTTTAATTTTAATTTAGTATTTATTTAGTATTTCTTTGCAAAGATCTAAAACACTCAAGCAGCAAGCACGATGACGTGAAATCGCCCGCGTCATCAAACTCCCTAGTGGTCCCGAAACGCGTCATGCGTGACGTCACGGGTATGGAAATTCTGTTTATCATAACGCTATCCTGTTGTTTTTTTTTTTTTTTTAACAAAAATAAGAATTCACCTATTTACATCTGCGTCGTCTAATGACCCATATAGTTAAGTTCCTGATTAGTCCAGTTGGTAGTTATACACACAAGTGCTTTCTGGGTTTTGTGTCACTTTTTTTTTTTTTTTTTTAATTTAAGAAATCGGATGAAAATATACAATCACCTTCAGGAAAACATTAACAAAGAAAAGAAGATAGAAGTTAGAAAAGAGGAGAAATAAAACACAAAGGGGGTATGTAGCTTACAATAAAGGAAAAATAATAATAATAATAATAATAAAAAGCAATGAAGGAAAGCTATCTAAACTTAATTAGAGTCAATAGAAATACATTTTTCATATAGTTCCAAAAACCTGACACATTTTTTATTGCTAGTCAAACAAAAAGATGTGAGCAGTGAGTCAACCTCAGTCAGAAAATGTGAAAGAGTAGGAATTGAGCCCATATATTTTTGTTTATGGATGAAAAATTTGCCAAACAAAATAAAAAAGTTGAAAATATATTCTTTAGATTTGTTGGCAGAGTCAGAGTAATAACAAATAGTATCTTTCAAGCTAAAAGATTGTGCAAAGATAGGGGGTTTGTTTAAATGGGAATACAACCAAAACTTCTGAACAAACGCACAAGAAAAGAATAAATGCCACTTTTTGGACTCTGGTTGTTTCGCGCATGACGTCATCACTGACGCGACACTCGAGTTGCTCTGAGGCGCAGGGTGTCGGTGGTGTTAGCGAGCTAACAGGGCTAGTTATGCTAACTGTGCGGCAGCAGAGCATCAAACAGCAAGAGAAATATTTCATCTCAAGTGTTAAGGCCACTCCGAACATATGAAACACACAGTGAGGAGCAGTATTTATATTTTATTTATGGCTAGCGCAGTGAGCTCGTTTATCGTGTTTGTTTTCACTGTGAGCTCGCGCGGCCTCTCTCTCCTGTGCTCACCATCACCCGGATCCGTGAACTCGGCGTTACCGAGGATAATGCACTATTCCTGTGATATTACCCTTTTTAGACACATCGTCAACCCAAATGCAGATAGTAAAACATTAACACGTACTTACCGCCTCTCAAAATTAAGAAATGTATCTTATTTATAGCTGTTTGCTGCCTTGCAGGCTCGACTTCACGAGCAACGGGGCTGTAACCAACACAATTCGCCGTGACCCGGAAGTGCTTCCTCTCATTTCCTTTGCTTTGTGTATACAATACATACTGTGTACATGTGCTTTTAACTTTTAACATTCTCTTGTCAATATATGACAAAATATTATATATCACGTTAATTAAAGACATCTCACATAGTGCCAGCACCAGACATGGCGCTGTATTTTAAAAATGAGGGAAACACTGCAATTACTACTACTACTGCTACTACTGATAATAATAATAATAATAATAATAATTATTATTATTATTATTATTATTATTATTACTACACATTTTTCTTTCATAAAGTGATTTCAGGTAATGTCTCATAAAGATATTTGCCACACACTTTCTGGTACATAACACTGTGATGTGACAGTGAACTTTTCTATCTGAAATTTCATTCATTCATCTTCAATAACCACTTTAATCTGGTCAGGGTTTCGGTGCCACCAGAGACGGGAACACTGGTTGTGAGGAGGACATACACCCTGGATGCGATGACTCAGAGAACTCGGAGAAAATCCATGCAGACTGTGTCGTCCTGTATCTGAACTTGTGTTTGGAAACTTTTTTCTTAAAAAGAATATTATTACAAATATGTTAAATGGTTTTCTCCTCAAATTTATTTCAATATACAGTAAAAACATACAAGCTACACAAAATGGGCTATGCATAAATTTGGTTCTAAGATATTCAGCAATGAAAAATACTGAGCAGAACAGTATGAAGCCTTATCGACACAGAGCCTATTTTGTTGAGTTTAGATAAAATGCTTGTGAATCAGAGGTCCACTTGTCCAACTGAATGCTGAACTCCACAGTTAAAGGCTCCACCACTGGAAGGTTGCTTTCATCAGCCAAGGCCTCAGGCACAATCTCCTTGCATCCTTTTTCTTTTCCTATTAAAAGACACAAGAGAATTTCTCCAAAATCTAAAGAACCCTCGAATGGGATGAGAATACTCTATTTTGATTCTGAAGGACAAGAACTGACAATGTTTTGGCAAATCTAAAGCCTTTACTACTCTGTCATATAACACTGAATTGTTGTTTTTCTGTATGAAACTTTCATAAGAGGAGCACCTATATAAATAAATCTTTTTTTTTTTTTCAATTTGTAGAAATATCCATTTTAGAAGCTTGTTCACCTGTTCAAGGCTGTGGCTCAATTTATTACATGCATATCTTTAGAATTATTAATATGCTTCCCCCGCAGAGGTGTATGCGGCATATCTTCAACTTCGACTACCTTCTTGTTAGTGTTTTATATGCTGGAATTCTATTATGTTTCTGCCCATCAAAGCATTACAATACCCAGCATGCAGTGTGCAAATAATCCCTAACACAATCACTCAGTCCTGACCAATGACTGTATGAGTGGACTGTATTGTAACAGCGAGTCAAAAGTGAAGCCAAAATTTCTCTGAGGTCCTCTAGTGGCTGGCTGCAGTACAATTTTTAACCCCGCCCATTCCCATGTTAGTGAATGGAGACTGAGCCAAACTTCCATTTTAAGTTACATCTCCACAAATTAATTTCAGGAATAGTGTTCTGTCATTTTTACAAGTTCAGTTGAACTTAATATTTCCCACAGTAGTTTTCCTTAGAATAAATGTGCTTTATAGGACTTATTTGATGATAAATAAAAGGGCCTGTTTGATGAGGTGATTGATGACTTCGGATGATGACAATTAAGCCTCATGAATATGCATGTTTCCAGCACGCACCTAAAACTCTGCACAGTTCTGTAGCAAAGCAATACCTTGTTCTGCTGTAAATTGTTCTGCCAGACCCTCAGTGGGGAGTTCTTTGCAGTTTTTCCAGTATGTTATGCATTTCGATGTCCAAGCTAGGTCCTTGTACTGATATTATAACTATCAAACCAACGTGACTGAACAAAGTGATAGAACAAATCAGCTAACACTAGCAAATTTCATAATAATTTAGTGACTGTATGACCTTAGAGAACACTCAAAATATTTTGGTAAGGTTAGAACTGCACTGACAAATGTCATATAATGGAAACAGAGGCAGCTGTAATTGTAGGAAGAACAGCCTTGATGAACGTCCGTGCAAACAATCCAAGTTCAAAGTCAGAAACAGGCTTAGGCCAGGCGATTGGCAAACAGGATACCCTAGGCTTGGCAAAACACAGAAAATGAGGAAAAGATCGTGAAGATTGTGGACGTGCATGTACTGCGGCCATTGATACAGGTGAGAGGTGCCCATCTGGCTGTATCTACTGTGTATGCTTTGGCTCCAAGGACATTACAGTGCAGAAACTGGCTCCAATTTTTTTGCAAGATGACAATTCCCATTCTGACCCAAAAAAGGCTTCAAAAAGCACAATGGGACCGAAAGGTGCAATGTTGTCCTGACAGTTATCCACTGATGTTTTAGGTAATAAATAATTTAGTACTGCTAGTGGTATAGTACTCAACATCAGATATCTGTCTCAAAGTAGATATAGTTGTTCAAAAAACTTCTTCCATTTACGCAATACATCAAGAGGGGTTTTTCCCCAGTATTTAGGTCAGGAAATCCTTCCAAGAAAGGTGACATAGTGTAGGCCAAAATGCACTGTATGCCAAAATGTATCACTAAAATTAAAATAAAAGCAAGAGGTGTTTCGAAGGACATTCCAAAAATCTATTGGGATTCTGTTGGACTAATTAATATGAAATACATCATTATTTAATTATAATGTATTTATCACCTTTTAAAGAAGTTGGCTTTAATATCTTTTCTTCCTTGTTTTCTTCTTTAGGCTTCTTACTTTTCTCCTGTGGAAGACATCATCATTATGAAAGTAAAAGCAATTAGGTTGGACAGTATGTTTTTGTCTATTCACGGAAATTTGCCTTAGCTCTGACAATCATAAAACACAACAACAACAACATCAGCAATAATAATAATAATAATAATAATAGTGTAACACTATAGGCTTTCAACTGTGTTTAGAGTGCAGTAATCTAGGTTGTGCCTTCTTACTGCAGGATACTTTGAATATTACTTGGAACAAAAGAGAAGCTTGAGGACCTCACTACTGATCACAATTGATCTTAATTGCCTTAAAACAAATCTTTTTGTTGCACATTTTTGCAAATGTAGTGTAAGTGACACCTCCGGGTCTAGCACTGTCCACATACAGAACAAGATATTTAAAAGTTAGTTTGTTTAATAGACTGGTTATGAATAATGAATGGACAGTACAAATGTACGAGGTGCTCCAAAGATAATTCCTCCGTTTGGTGATATTTAGTATAGGGGAGTTTTGATGTAATCATTGTTGGTGGTATCCTGATAAACATCTGGGCACTCTTTTTCAATAACGTAATCATTAGTTCAGAATCATCTGAGAATTTAATGATATAATGATTCATCAGACTATCAAAAACAGTGGTGTTTTACACACATGTATACACAATACGTTTAATGCAAAGTCACATGGTGACCACATGGTGTCCTCCATGATGAATGCTGTTCTCCATATCTTGATGACATCTTGTGTTATTTTAAGACCTGTAGTGAACATGTGGATGACTTGAGGTGACTATTCTCCAGAAGTTGAGAATATGGCATTGCTCTGACCTAAAAAGTGTGACCTCTTCAAATGGTAGGTCAGATGTATTGGTCATTTGGTTTCATGGTAGCCAAATGGATCCAGAAATATGGAAGCAGTGTGGAAATTAAAGGAAATTGAGCTAAAGACAGTAGATGAAGTTAGAACACTCTTAGGATGACAAGTTTAGGCACTAACATTTATAGTCTATACAAAGTACTATATAGTTCAAACTGTTGGCATATTGTTACATTCAGCCAGACTTAGTGTCACAGGGCATCACTGGGTAGGGTAACTGGTGAATTTTCATTTTGATATCAAGTACAGGCCTGAGAAGGCAGATCCAGATGCTGAACCTCCCAGATAATTTGAGTGGGTACACAGAATCTCTGCCACTAGATGTTATCTCCACTGTGTTGCGAGACTATAATCATACTACATGAAGCAACATATTAATCATCTTTGTTCTTCAATGTGGTGAGACACATGTAACCTTTAAGTCAAAGATCTAGGCACAGGCAGAAAGCTAGTACCACACCATATTCAGGAATGTCACAAAGAAACGAAACAATGTGTCCCAGAGGACATCGATGGTTTTCAGAGTATGTCTACTCACGTTCCCTTAGATAGCACACTCTTGTGCAGATAGAGAACTGACTCTTACTCTGTCTTGATACTAGTAATACTTCCACATACTTGTTTAGGGTAGACCCAGAAAAAGATGCTTCTAGTTGACAGTGCAAGTAAGGGATTTACACCTAGTGTGTCACACCAAAGTAAAAAATCAGCTGCATACAGCTGGTGCGTAGCTGGAGCTTACACACTCACAACAATTTCTCTGGCCCCTTGAAAACATTCCAGTATGTTGGGGTCACTCCCAGGGGCCATACTCATGGTTTCAAGGTACACTGAAAAAAAAGACTCATTGAATTTACTTAATTCAATTGTGTACATCGGTTCAATGTGATTGAATTGAATTACATTAACACAGTTTGTTTTTGTACATCCAACATGATTTGATCATGTATTTTCAAAGCCATAAATAAAATTGAACACTGTGCTCTCACCTGAACTTCTTTCTCTGCCTTGTCTATTTGCAAATTGAATTCCACTCTGTCATAAGTGTTCCAAATGAACCAAACTACCTTTATTTGGACTTGCCAATTCCCAGGTATAGGTTTGTTCCTCTGCTATCTGATTGTATCAGTCCTGTAGTTATGGAGATCTCAATGACAGGAGGTGTGCATCTGCCCACTCCCAGAGTTTATTTGCCCACCTCAACATCACTTGCAATTTTGTGCCCCCTGGGTAGTTCCTGATAATGTTGCTCTACTAGCCACACAGCTTTCATTTCAGGGATGTTGATGTAATAAATGAGGCATTAAGCCCAAACCTCGCTGTGAGTCCTCTGTCATTTTTATTTCCCTTCTTGCAAGTAAAACACCTAAAGGCATACCTTGAAGCTTGAAAATGCATGCACTGCTCATCAACAATTATGACACATGGTTCTATGATATGGCTGACACTGAAATAGTCTAAGGTGGAGCATTCCCAGGATTACCACTAGGTTTGCTGCTCTCAACATCCCTGCCAGATGCATAAATTCTGTATGTAAGTGGTAGTTGCATGGCTTGTGAATTGACATTCTTGTAACAGATTTTCAATCCAAGAGCTTCCGTATCTCTGTGGCTCGTCACTTGTGTTGAGACTGTCCACACTGCAGTTAGTTGTTGAGAATGAAAAGTATGCACAGACCCTGGCATTGCAGGACCTCTAGGGCAATTCTCACATAACATGTGAACACCAGGGGTAACTAAAGGTAACACAAAAGGAAAGGACCCTGAATTATTGCCCATTTTTCTAGTAGTGACTGCACTTTGCAATTGTCTTGGGTCTTGTATCTCAATGGAGCAAATCCCATAGACAGTGGTGGAAATGTAAATGATACCCTGCAGACAGTGTGTTCAGTAGCTACTGGTGTGTTGTGATCAAGCTCCAATGCTCCAATTTCAGAGGGGAGAAACACACCATGCTTTAGAGACTTGATCATGCTCTTTCCTGGCATGAAACTACTCTTGCATTCTGGGCAGCAGCAGCATCAATGCGGTCTGTGCTTGATACTGTGTAGCTCCCTCCATCTGCTGTTGCTGTCTCTGAAACCCAGCTCCACAGGAGTAATGTGCCGGTGCAAACAAGCAATCGGGCATGTATTTTGATCTTGTCTCTGACAGAAGGAGTTGATCATTTACTGTTTCCTTAGCCTGTGCACCAAAGGCCTTGGTACCAATGGCATTTGATCCATCCAAATTTTTCCTCATCTGCATTAGCAGCCACAGAGATTTCATGTACCCTGTTGCTAAGACACAGACTGCTCAGATGATGAGTTATCAGCACTTCCCATTAATGTGTGCCTCAGCAGAATGAGATACAGCCACTGATAGCACATCAGGGTCTGTCTCAGTATGCAAGACAGTTGTATTAGAACGCTTTGAGCTCTGTACTTCCTTGTGCAGTTGCATTCCTGCTAACAGCTCTTGGATTTGGCCTATGCCCACTGCCAGCTCCTTTGCAGTAATGGCCCTTGCTTCTTCTTAGCATTTAGAAATGTCATAAAATATTCCTTGACTATACTCCAAGTCATTAAAGACTGTTTCTGTGACTACTAAACAACTGCATAGTTCATTGAAATAAAGTGGAACTGCATTACAGTCATAAGGTTTGCTTTGCTGTTGGTAATTGTAAAAGAAACAAGCAAACAGGAAAACTCCATTAGTTCCAAATGAAATCACCCTGGTAGTCCAGAACAGAGGGAAGTATGCTTTTTTATACTTCAAATAGTTTTGAGAGTTAATGACCTACCTTTTCCTGGGTGAGTGCTGTTCTGATGGCGTGATCTGAGTGCTGTACCACCAAGTCACACTCCTCTTCAATTTGATATTTTCCTTCCAATAGATCTTTCAGCTGTACATGTACTGACCCAAGAGTTCGCCTGATAGGTTGTTCAGGTATCAGCTTGAGCTCTGACTCTTTTTTTTTCTTCTTAACTTTTGATTTTGTACCTGCCATTGTGGCCTAACAAAACATTAAAATCCCAAATTAGAAAATTATGCTAGTGTATTTTCTGAAAGCATGATTTCTGTTAAGTATGATTATTTAGAAACATTATTATTTAGATTGATGGCTAATTTTGAGACTACTAGTATTAAACTGGTATAGAGGCAGCATGGTGCTACAGTGAGGTGGATTGGCTAATCTCAATTGCCCCTTAGTGTGACTGACTGTGTAAGTGTGTGTGTGTGTGTGAGAGAGAGAGAGAGAGAGATAACCCCAGGATGTATTATCACCTTGTGTCCAGTTTTCCAAGGATAGGCTCTGACTCTACCATGACAGGATAAAGCAGTGAAGAGGCACTCTGATGAAATAGTTGTCTATGATCTACCATTAAGAGCTCCTATCTAGAAGACAGTACTGTACCTCTTTTTCTTTCTTGTTTGCTGATGCTTTGATTCCAGTGCTGTCAGCAGGAGGGGCAGGCCAGGACAAAATCTATAATACATCATTAAAAGTGTCAGTCTAATGAGCTAAACTGCAATTCAGGTGAATTGTAATTCATCTGATGCCCTTATATTTATTATATAATTTACTAACTAATAGGCCTATCATGCATTTTACTGATTTGTCATTATTATTCAAATAAGCAGCAAGCACGTACAAAGTCCACCAACATAACCTAAGCTAGTTGAGCACTTAGATTGTGAACTATGAACATACGTATTCCAAATACGTACTTGTTGACTACACTTATTGATTTTGGCACTTTATTGAAGGGTGTTTTCAGACCTAGTTCGTTTGAGCACTCAAAGTGGTCTCGGGCCGATATAACGTGTATATGTGAACACAAATGATCTCAGACCCAATTCCGTGGTTTCATTGATTTGTGCAATGTGAACACGAAGACACACCAGTCCACTTTGCGTTTTGTTATGCCAGAAGTACCTTGAGGCTTGCCATAGGTGCCATCTTCCGTCACTGGTAAAAACAAAACTTTTCACAATGTCTGGTCGTGGGCTTGTATGGTCTCAGGAGGAGACCACTGCACTTATTGATATTTGGAGCGAGGATTGCATTAAACGTCTAATTAAAATATCCTCAACACATAAGAATATAAAAATTTTTCTTTTGTTTTTGCAAAAAATGAAGGATAGAGGTTACAACAGAACAGCACTGCAGTGTTGTGTAAAAGTAAAGAATTTATGCCAGTAGTACTTGAGCACCCCGGGGGAAAATGCAACGAAGTGGGGACTCCACTGAAATTAAGGATTCCTGTCCCTTCTACGACTATCTAGACGAAATTTTAGGGGCAACGCTTGTGCAAATCCAACGAATGTTGTCGAGGGGGGAAAATGTGGACCTACAAAGTATAACACTAAAAAGAATAACAAAGAATAATACTACCCATAATCCAATGCTGCACACATAGGTGGGGTCTGAGTTCTTAAGGAGTTGGGTGTGAACAACAAGGGGTCTGTGCCCACATCAATACTAAAGAGGACCAAAAAAGAAAATGGTCCCCTTTTAAGTCCACTTACATTGTGAATATCAAAAGCACTGAGATCACTTGCAGCTGGTTCCCTTTCTGGTTCACTTTAAGCAAAATGAGTTTAGTTCATTTAAAGTGTACTATATGTGAAACCACCCTAAGGGTACCCACACTGGAATTTTGTAACACATTCATAAACATTGCATATTTAATTTTTTTAATAAGGCATAGGTAACAACCATGAAAAGCATAGTGGTTGGTAGCTGAGTACATATTGGAAGGGGGTGACACCAGTGGAGGAGTGAATAAGCAAATTGTGGACATATTCGGCACAGGGAAGGTTCTAATCATGCTGGTGGAGACCTCCCAGTTTCTTGGTTTAGGTGTTTCCCCTGCCCAATGGACTGTAGGTGATAACCTGAAGATAGACAAATGTTAATATTTAGTTAATGTTTAGCTTGCAAAATACCATAAACATGAAGTGAACTGAACTCCCCGGGCTGACACAACGTCGTCTGAAAGGCTGTAACACCTAAACTGCTAAAATCTACAGCTATGTGAGACTAAGGATGCTGTGAGAAGGGTAGAGGTTCCACTAGTCCAGTGGGTTGTTGCCTTGGGGTACAGGACTGTGCACATACTAAGCAAGACTTGACAAGCCTTGTGACATCAGGAGAATTCATGGACCACCAGAATTTGTTTTTCACTAACTTGCCCAGGTGTCTGGAACTGAGCAAGGTATGCACCAACTGGATTTCTGGTTCTCTCATACTCAGAGATATGTAGGTCTTTCCTGGAAGGCACTCTGTGAGGACTTGGTCTTCTTGTTGTGTGTGCTAGATGTCTTTCCAGAACTTTCTACATGTGACCCCTCACACAGGCAAGACAGTCCATCAGCTTTAATATTCTTACTTCCTTCTCTGTAAGAAAGAGTAAATTTAAAGCAAGTAAAAAGTGAGTTCTACCCCTTCCAACCAGTTTTGCCATTCTTCAAGAGCTGCTTTGATTGCTATGAGCTCTCCCACGTCATAATTTCTTTCTGTACTTTCATTTTGTGATTTTGTGGAAGGAATGCACAAGGATGAAGTATTGGGTGGATTGCCCTGGCATTGCAAGAAGATGGCTCCAGTTGCACTTTTGGAGGCATCTACTTTGATGATAAATGGGAGCGAAGGATCTGGATGATGGAAAAGGGGAGCACTGGTGAATAGAGTCTTCAGTTTCTTGAATGAGTGGTCCATCTCAGAGTTTTCAGTTTATCTCTTAGGAGTGAAGCCAATACGGAACTCAAACAGGCAAAGATTTGATTGAGTTGACCTAGTAATGTGAGTGCCAATCAGAGTTCGTGCACTTCTGCTGGATCCACAGTTCCTGTCAAAGCCTTCTGTAATGTGGAGGACTCAGGGACAAGATTTGCATATGCAGGAGGTTCATTACAATAGTCCACAATCCAAAACCCAAAGTCAAAAGACAGGCCAGGGTAAATACACAGATATAACTCAAGGTAGACAGTATCAAAAAAGGTATATCTCAAGACCAGTCAGACACCAGGCACAAGTCAAAACACAAATATGGAGAGATCCTAAAGGGTAATCTAAATGGGTGAACAAAGAAACAAAGCAAGGTCATACACATAGAAGACAGAATTCAGTGGCTTAGAACTTACTGAGCACAACTGAGAACAAACGGCAATGCTTCACAATTATGTGAGTACATGTGCTTTATAAACATGACTGACAGGAAATGAGTATGATAGTCCTAGAATTCAGGTAGACTGCCCTCATATTCATTTCACATTTCATAAGTCCATATTTGTTAACAGTATATTCATAAAGCTTTGAGACATCTACTATGAACCAGCCACCTGATATCTTACCTTTCGGGAAGGAAAACAACCCTGGTATTGGATGTTCTTTAACTGAAGTGTCCAAAATTTTTCACTACAAATCTTGCTTTATAAACATATTATGAAGTCCTATTACAATGCAGGGATAAGGACTCATCAAATAGAATTAGAATTCATTCTGGGTTTCGGGTGGCATTGTGGTGCAGCGGGTAGCCTTGCCAGATCATAGCTCCAGGGTTGATGACATTTGTGTTTTAAATTTTATTTACCAATATGTTGGTCTTTTCACTTTGGTTAATGGTTTCCTACATTTTCCACAATGCCTTTCGACTACCTACTGATAGTGGTGCCCTTGGGATTTTGCCCTCACTTCATCTCTACATAAAGAGAATGACGAAGCAGCAATTTAGTCCTTTAGTCTCTCACCTCTCTCACATCTGTACACTCTGCTCAAACAGATTGGCATTGTGCTCAAATGGGACATTGTTATAATGACAACTGTGCTAGCAATGTCCCCCTGCAATGTGAGAGCAGAACACAACCTTTCTTCTCATAGGAATAACACCAACCAATAAAGAAACACCAGTATCACTAAACACATAAAAATATTTAAATATAAAAATATTTAATGAGTTTCAAGGTCAAAGCCAATATGTCAGTTAAATAAATGTCTCAAAGGAAGGTCTAAAACAAAGTCACTAATACATGAAACGTCTGTCATCTCACAAGTATTGGAATAAACCTTTCCTAAATCCTTCATCATTCCTTTATAAAAGATATATGCAATGCTGTAATGAATGTGTTATCAAGGGTACCCATTATATAAAGCATTACACTTATTGTTATACATTTATTATTATTATTATGACTATTATTACTATTATTATTATTTTATGTTGTAGTTATTTTTAGGTCAAACCTTCTGCTCTTCCACAGTGAGCCAAAGGCCTCGGAGAATAAAGTTCTTGAGAGCTGCCAGGTCTCTGATGCGGTGTGTGCTTGCATAATTAAACTCAATTACTTCAGCCCACTCTTGCTTTGATGTCCAGTTCATAGCTACAGGAATGCTGAAGGCTTACAGAGACAGAGAGTGAGAAAAAATGAACTGAGACTTGGTGTGTGACCATCACTCAAGAAAAACAGTCACATTATTATGTTGATAAGTTGGGAGATGGGAATGCAGGCCAAAAGCTTTCTCAAAAGCAATGCATGCAAAAACTAAACCCAAAGATAAAACATTATTGATTATTAATTTGAGATAGTTGTTCTTCTTTACATAATTGTCAGCAATTGTGAGATAATAAACACTGGCCTGGCTTTTAAAAAATGTTTTAAAAAACTACAGAGTGAAACGTGTAGCCTTTGGAAGGAGCAGTGTATAATCTTGATTACTTCTATATGTACTGCAGCCATTGTGTCCTATTCTCCAATAAACATTATTTAAATAACAATGCTGTATATTAAAAGGTTCAGATAAAATTTATTCTATAATAATAATAATAAAACTGAAAAAACTGTTGTTTTTATACTTATGATATTTGTGGTATGCAAAGATTAATAAACCTTAACAAACTCCAGAGACTATAAAAAATGTTTATGTCAATTGTTTACCATGATATTGGTGATCTGATGACAAACATGGGATTGGTGGTATTCTCTTATTCTCTTGTGGATTTTGTGGGATATTTTCCAGTGTTTGGCCCTCAGCATGAATCTGCTGTGAAAATGACATTTCAAGGGGATACATCAACAAGATTTTTCAACATAATCAAATTCAGTATATTGTGCTCTGTATACACTGTACTCAGCAATTCAAAGACAACTCTGTTCCTTTATATCCAAAGACCTACATGGATGTACTGTGTATAAATCAAATGTGTCTGCTTGCCATAATTATGTTGTAGAATATCAATTGAATGGATTACATGTCTAAGGCAGTATTCAGAGTCAGACTTATTGATTTATATCAATATTTACTTATGGAAAGTTACACATCTTCAGAGAGGGATTAAGCCTCTTAAGTCAATTTAAGTAAGTAATTTCTTAAGTCAATTTTATGAAGATTATCTGAGGTTGCCAGATTTTTCATGAGTAGTGTCTAGACCACTGCCCTTAAACACAAGCACATGCCTTTAAGCTTGGAAAAATTCAGGGATAGAAAATGCTGACTGAAAAGGAAATCACTTTTTTTTCTTTGCTGTCAAATGCAATATGATATAAAAGCAAGAGACAATTATAATATTAAAAATAAAAAAGACAATACAATACAATGACATATGAATGAGAAGATGATAAACACTGAAATAAACATCTAATAGGAGTGTAGTATATTGCCAGTGTCATAAGACAGAGACATAAGACTGAGACAGATGCAAATGCAGGTAAGCAGCTTTAATGAAAGTCCTTCAGCAAACAATCGAAAAACGTTAGGCAATAGTCCTTGTTAGAATAGTCCTTGTAATGATCACTGCAAATTTGGCTACATTTAACAATGTGGCTTCCAATCTTATTATTCGGCAGCTTATAAAATACCACTTTATCTAGCATATCCATAAGACTGAATACAGATGTGTGTAATTTCAGTATTAAATCCACACTACATGTATGGAACTCAACTCTGAATATAGCCCTAAAGGTTTAAATTATGGCAAAAAGTAAACTTGTAAGGGAAGTTTACTTACACTTTCCTGCGATTGAGCTTCATCAAGAAATTCATAAGAGACTGAATAGCTGTAGCTGACCAGGGGGAACTCAACTGCACCATCATCCAACAGCAAAGCAGTGTTAGGAGCACCCTTCATCTTTTTAACACACACCGTGACCTCTGCTTCCTCAGAGCTTGATGCTTAAAAAGCAAAAAAAAATGTGCTTGAACACAAAAGTATAATACATGTGTCCATTATTATTATCATCAGCAGCAGCAGCATCAACATCAGTAAACACTTTTCATGATCATGGTGGCTGTGGATCCAGAGCCTATTCAAAACTGGAATACACCCTGAATGGGATGCCACAAAGCAACATGCACACACATTCACACACTCATTCGCACACACACATATAGGAGCAATTTAGTGTAGCCAATTCATCTTCCAGCATGTTTCTGGGAGGTTGGAGCTGGCTTTGGGGATCATGGGCTGTGTTAGGGTGCTAGGGAGGTGCATGTCAGTGGGCTTCGGCGCAGCACAGGAGGTAAGCGTTGCTGTCATTGGTCTCCGTAATAAGAAGACAGAAAGGAGTCCTCGTGTGCATGGGGACAAAAATTGCTCACCCCACTGCAGCTGCGGCACCCTTTTATACTCTCTCATCTTCTCTGTGAGGATGCAGTCATTATTGGCTGCCAGCTGTGCTCTATTCTTCCACCCCACCCCTTGGCCATGTGCTCCCCCACCGTCCACAGCAGTGGTGCTGAAGTGGCGCTGTCTGTTCAGCACCCAATTGGCAGTCATGCAAGGAGCGTGCAGTGCTTTGTGCACATGGACTGGAGACTTACCATCACAGTACCTCGCCCCCAGCTCTGAGCCTACTGTCGGCTGTGTTTGTGCCCACAGTCCATACCTTTTGTATCCTTCGCCTTGGCCATCCATTGCAGTGGGGTGTAGTCTGTGACCAAGGTGAAGTGCCTGCCAGAGGGGTAGTAGCAGAGTTCCTCGATGGCCCATTTTATGGCCAGGGCTTCTCATCCCATGGCAGTGTAATGCCATTCTGTGGGGGTCAGTTTTCTGCTCACATACAGCACCGGGTGTTCTTCTCCATCAAAATTTTGGGAGAGCACAGCACCCAGACCTGTCTCCGAAGCGTCGGTGTGCATGGTGAAGTCTGAGCTGATGAGCATCTGCTTCAATGTCTGGAACACCTGCTCTGCTGCCTTGGACCATCGAACCCAGTCTGGTAGTCCCTTATTTGTTAAATCTAAGAGGGGGGAGGCTAGAGAGGAGAAGTTAGGGACAAACCTCCAGTAAGACCCTGCCAACCCCAGAAAGGCACATATCTGTTTCTTGGAGATGGGTGGTGGGTACTCTTTGACTGCCTTGATCTTTTTTCCTGTGGCTTTATTAGACCCAGCTGATGCGGTACCCCAGGTACTGTGCCTCAGTCACCAACTCCATTAGATCCTGCCACTGAGAGGGGGTCAAGTCTTCTCCTTTTTGGACCAAGGTACACCCTTGGGGTTCGGAGGGGACATGAAAAAAAGCTGACAAACAGGGGCAGGCTCAAGCCACTTTTTCAATAGATTGATGTGGTAAAGTTGGGTGTTTGCTTACTTACCTGGCTGTTGCAGGTGGTAGTTCACTGGGCCCACAAATTCAAGGACTGTGTACGAGCCTTGCCAGGAACTTGCAGATGGCACTGAGAAGCAGGAGGAGCACCCAGTCGCCTGTCTGAAACTCGTGGGGTTGTGCTGGCTGGTTGAAGGCTCATTGTTGCTCCACCTGTGCCTCCTCTATATGTTGTTTTACTGTGGGGGCCACTCGGTCGATCCTCTCCTGCATGTCCTGGATGTACTTGATGATAGAGTGGAATGGGTATGGCTGCTCTTCCCATGCTTTCTTGGTCACATCCAGTAGCCCTCGAGGTTTTCTCTCGAAGAGGAGCTTAAAGGGGGTGAAGCCTGTGGATGCCTGTGGTGTCTTGCGCACTGCAAACCAGATGTAGGGCAGGAGGAGGTCCCAGTTCCTCCCCTCCTACCATTTGTCGCAGCATCCTCTTCAGTGTTTGGTTGAAATGCTCGACTTGGCTGTCTGTTTTGTGGGTGGTAGACGGACGTCCTGATGTGTTTGACCTGCAAAAGCCGGCAAAAGTAAGACATTAATTGTGACATAAAAGGCATACCTTGGTCATTCAAGAGGTCTTTAGGGATTCCCACACGGCTGAAGAAGAGGACGAGTTCCCTGGCAATATTCCAGGAGGTGGCTTTTTGGAGTGAGACCGCCTCAGGGTACTGGGTACCCGGGCAGATTTTTGGAGTGGCCCTACCAGATGCATGCCCACCATCTTGAAGGGGACACTGATGATGTGGAGCCGGATAAGTGTAGGTAGGCAACACCTGGTCGGCCTGCTGATTATCTCCTTCCACTTGTAGCACCTGCCCCAACAGTGTTTCAGGCAGTCGTCGTCTTTCTGCTCATGCCTGAAGTTGCCCTTGTGGGTCGCTTGGTGAAATAGAGAGGAGACTTGGTTAATGTTGCTATCGGACTCACCCTCCACTCCCACATTGGTGCTGTCCTCCCCCTGGGCCAGGTATGACGGTCGGGCCCAGGCTAGGTTCTGCCGTGGTCGTCTTCACCGTCTCCTGGTCCCAGTGGTCTTTGCAGGTGTGGAAGGATCTGCAGGGAACCCCGGCCAGTCTCTCCCTAAAAGCAAAGGCACAGGAAGCTCAGGCACCAAAACCAACTAATAGTGGCCATTCACCTGCACGGTTCCCAACCCGGACCTCAGCAGCAGGGACCCCTCAGTCATCCCCACACACGCAGGAGATCGAGATGCTCCAGCATGCCTTAATGGCCTGGGGTAGGACCGCTGGTCAGGCTAGGGTGATGGTGCTTCCTGAGTCCAACAGGGCTGGAGTGGGCATGCCGTCTACTTTCACCATGATGGTGGGGGCTCATGGCTGGGAGTGGGCATGGAGGGCACAACCAGCTAGCCAGGGCTTATTGGCATCGGGGAAGGTGGAGAGTCTGGTTCAGTGGGCATGGGATAGTCCAGTGGCGAGGTGTTGGTGGGGTGGTTCCTCTGGGTGCTCCTCTCCTGATGCTGGGGGGGGTTATCCTGGTGGGGACTTAGGGAGACAGGGTGCAGGGTACAGAGTGCCTCGACCATTTCTTTGGGGGTACCAGGGGACTGCATGCTGACTGTTTTGCGTTCTTCAGGTCACAGAGTCCTTAGAAATTTATCCATGGTGACCCACTCTGTGCGGTTCGCCTTTCTGGCTGCATCCACGTCTTGGTCGTGCACAGCAGGACGTCCATGTCGCTCCTGGGGTGGCCCGCTGTAGACCCACCTGTGGTACTCTGCTGCCGTGTTGGTGGGGGACAGTCCACAGCGTGCCAGGATCTCCTCCTTGAGCATGTCTTAGTCGGCCACCTCCCCCGGCATAGTAGGAAAACTGGAAAAGGGGGCAATGATCTGGGCCCAGTCCCCCTTAGGCCATTCTTAGTGGGCAGCGATGCACTTAAATATATATAAGAAGGCCTTGGCATCGTCTTCCGCCATCATCTTGGCGAAGAGGCACTAGGCATCTTGGCAGTGGTCGGGGAGAGGAGTGGCGGCAGCCATGCTTAGCTTACGGAGGGCTAGTAATTCCTCAGTAGTGGTGCAGATCCCTACTGCCAGCTCTTGGGTAACCCCCTCTTGTTGGAGATTGGTCTTCAGTAGGTGCTTTAGAATTGGGTCCATGGTGTGGGTGGGGGCTGGGTCTGTGTTCATGCCCGCATTCTCCAACAGTGTAGTGACTCGCTGCAGCAATGGGCAGAACACAGACACGGCAGCGACAGGATGGGTGGAAAAAAGAGTGAATTTATTTTCTTAGGGTGAGAGAGAAATGGCAGGGTGGTTTCGTAGGCTGTGTTGGGGCACTAGGAAGGTGCGTGTCAATGGGCTCTGTGGGCCAGGTGGAGTGGCGTGGGCTTTAGGGTGGCAGCATCGAGAGGTCTGGGGCTTTCCCATGGGTGCGCGGTGCAGGAGGTGAGCAATGCTGTCGCTGCTGTCATCAGTCTCTGTAAAGAGAAGATAGAAAGGAGTCAGCGTGTGCATGGAGACAGAAATTGCTCACCCCACTGCAGCTGCAGCGCCCTTTTCTATCTCGTCTTCTCGGTGAGTGTGAGGAGCTGCAGCAGTCATTATCAGCTGCCAGCCGTGCTCTATTCTTCTGCCCTGCCCCTTGGCCATGTGCTCACTTGCTGTCCACAACAGTGGTGCTGTAGTGGTGCTGTCTGTTCATCACCCAATCGGCAGTCGTGCGAGGAGAGTGCAATGCTTTGTGCGTGCAGACTGGATGCCCGCAGTCACAAGAGATATTTTTTATTTTTTAGCAGCCAGCCTCTCTTATACAAGGCTCCTTTAATGAAATTACAAGTATAATCTGGAACATTTTATCATTTTAATTATTTTTTTATACTTATGGCACACAAGTTGCACTTACCATTGAAGGAACATATTAAATTGGTTTGAATTTAATTTAAATAATTGGTGCTTAAAACTGACCTTCGGTTAATTGCAAAAATCAAATCAGTGTATTCTAATATCTGCCATACTTAATATTTGAACCTACACTTGCCAACATAACTTTAATACATATGTTTCTTACAGGCTTACTGACTCTTGGGCAAAATACAATAATATTACCTCTGAGTTGGGCAAGGCCACTGAAGCGATGCCGGTCCTCTGTTGATACTTGATTTCCATCTAGGTAGAGCAAGTGAACTAAGCTGTCCAGTGTAAAGCCCGGGTACAAGGTGGTTAGGGTTAGAGGGTTGCCCTCTAGAACTAAACTCCGTAGGCGAGGCAATCTAGAGAGCGCATCCACAAGAGCATACTGTTCTGTATACCCAGACCAACTCAGATCAAGAGACATCAGCTGGGGCCTACAGGTGGGGCCATGAGAGAGCAAATGGGGTTACTCAAGTGAATGTGAAAAACAGGAAAGGAAGCAGAAAGAAATAGATAGCAAGACCAAGTGTGGTTCACCTACCAAGCCGTTTACCAAAAACTGATATGTAAATTATGTAAATCTAATATCTATGTGACACTTTTTTAAATTATTTATATTTTACAATGGGCATTGTCACAAAGCAGCCTTACAGAAATCTAGATATAGATATAGATTTAGATCCCTAATGAGCAAGCCAGAGGTGATAGTGGCAAAGAAAAAACTCCATGAGATGCATGAGGAAGAAACCTTGAGAGAAACCAGACTCAAAAGGGAACACATCCTCTTCTGGGTGACACTCAGTAGTGGGGTTATGAGTAATTATTCTTCCACAACTGTATGCTATTAAGTCAAACAGTACTGAGTGTCAGAATCACTTTTTATTTCATTCGAGTTTTTAGCTTTAAATCTAAAATACCCAAATGATTTAGCTTTAAATCTATAGTATCTAAGTGAAGTTATCCACTGAATAATGAATGAGACTTCATTATTATTCTTCATTATATCTTCAGGAAGTGCGATTTAGGCTATCCAAGTGAGACATGTCACTGATTTAAGCTACAGCATATAAATAGGTTTAAAAATAATTTGGGAAAAACCAAGGTATCCAGCAGTTTTAATTAAATTTAAATGATTGGTCTTAAGATCACTATTTATATATATATAAAACTGCTGATCTCCTGGGATTTTCACACAAAACACTCTTTAGAGTTTACACAGTTTACACAGTGGTGACTATATATATATATATATATATATATATATATATATATATATATATATATATATATATATATATATATATATATATATATATATATATATATATATATATATATATATATATATATATATATATATATATATATATATATATATATATATATATATATATATATATATATGTATATATCCCTCCCTAAGGGTTTTTTCTGAGATTTTCTTTGTGTAGGTTGTAGTTTTACTGCATAAGACCAGACCTATTTTGCACAATGAGGATTTAATGCAAAGTCCTGGATAATGCAACATAACAAATTTTGTGATATGTGAAAGTGTATCATGTTAACTTTTTGGTAAAAAACAGAGATGTGGAAACATTAGAAATTGATAATAATGCGTTCCCATTTCAGAGCAATGTATAAATTGTATTGTATATATCAAAATAAAGTAATAATAAAATGACAAATGTTGCATGTTACAGAGCTCCCCACCAGTAAACCACCTACACAAGTTTATTCATATATTTCATATAAACATTTTGTGCAAAACTCACAATAGCTGATAAAATCTGCAAAATTGGTTCAAGAATTATCTTGCCATCAGATTTAAGGGGATAGGAAACATCGCAGACATGACGAGTACAATTATCAATAAAGAGAATGTTACACATAAATGGATCAACAGTACTTTCATATTCATTTGTCCTGTGTGGGTAAGCGTCGGAGTTTCCCATGATGGTTTTCTATAACTTCCACCTTATTAAATTTGAATTTCAAAATTTTTAATATAATGCTGAATCCAACATATGGAACTTTAGAGAACTGTACACACAGGCAATCCTGATACAAGATCAACATGTACCTACCGTGAAATCGGGTCTTAGTAGGAAAAGTTAGATGTCAATCTGTATGTATAATTTATATTTTAGTTATGTAGTGCCCATAGTGATTATGTACATGATTAATTATCTAAGGATTTCAGTATAGTGTAATTATTATGTACATACAAATATTGCACATTAACAGTCACTAATTACAGAGCATATAATGAGTGGTAAACAGAGTTCTAGCTATTGTTCTACATAGTCAGTTTTTGATGTAGGTCATGCAAGTATACTGCATAGTAATTGGAGTTTCACACACTACATACTTCACAGCTGTAGCACACTTATATATCCCCAAATTTTGAACCCCAAGTTTGGGGACAGTAGTTATGTTGTTTTTTCCTTAGCATAGACAAATCTATAATCAATATCCAAAGATGGCAAAATCAGAATGCACAAAACACTATCAACTGGAAAAAAAAAACAATGCATAAAACAATAGGAGGTTACTTTGTATAGAGAAAATTTGTATAGATTTGTTGCAATTGCTGTGGCACTTCAATGGTTCTGGTTCTATGACAATGATCAGAAGGTAGACATGCCTATACTAATTCAAGGCCTTTACTAGAATAAACTACATTCATTTAGCTTTGTGTCTGGATTGGATTCTGCCTAACTTCTAAGTCACTTTGGATGTAAGCATCTGTTGAATAAATGTAAAACTATTCAGGTGGAGTACTTATTCATTCACTCATTTAAATTCAGTAACCACCGTATCCTTGTCATGGTTCTGGTACATTCAGAGCCAATCCCAGGAACACTATGTGTGAGTCAGGAATACACTATCAACACACACATTTACAACTAGGGGCAATTTCAATTGCTGGTAAAATGCTTACTGTGCCATTAAAGTATATTAAGCATGTAAAAGTTAAATGTTAATATAAAAGTTAAACGTCTGCATTTGATTTTGTTGTATTATTTTCATGTTTCAGTTACATTTGATATTCAGTATGTGTTTTAATTTTATTTGTGTCTATTATTTTATTGAGTGACTCCCTATGGACAAAAATTTATGAAATAATTTCAGTAAAATTAAGCTCAGGAAACAAGTTTGGCATCTCATACTTAAATACATCATTATATTTGTAGTATTTGAGGGGAAGAATCTTTAAAAATGATGACACCCCCCCTGTTTTCTACTTTCACCATTTTATATTTATTTGATTGCAGATAGACAGATGGTACTAATAACCTACAACCGGTAGAGATATACTGCTGTGCACATTTTCTAACCTTATTTGGGTGAGTGATATTCCTTTGTGATAAATAGTTTCTGATAAGCCAGAATATCTGATGGTGGGGTTTTTTTTTTTTTTTTGGCGTGACGTAGAGAAATTATGCGCACTTGCTCTTACGTACATTTTGAAAGTGTGACTGTTCACCCATGATTTGGCTTATGAATATAAAACGACAAAAGCCAGACTTTCAAAATACATAAAAAAAAGTATTCAAACAATAAATATAAAAATTATAATAATTAGAAATAATTCTAAATAAGAATTGATATATGCAACACACA
The DNA here is from genome assembly GCA_022758105.1 of Pangasianodon gigas. NCBI lineage: Eukaryota > Metazoa > Chordata > Actinopteri > Siluriformes > Pangasiidae > Pangasianodon > Pangasianodon gigas. Next base: position 4,152,775 of record CM040477.1, read on the forward strand.
ATACCATAGTAAGACTGTGGTTTTTTTATATATTAAGGTGAAAGTATTGAAGGCACCATTTTGTGAAGAGCATTACTTAAATCTATTTATTTTGTGTCTCCACTGAGTAGTCTTTGGGAGGGAAAAAAACCCCTGAAAACCTGACTCACCCCTCTGTCCACAATCCGTAGAGTTGTTAAGGATGAATATATGAAGTCGGCATTAAATTTTTCTGGTGCCTTTACAGCCAGTTCTCTCAAGACTAAGGCCTGAGGACTCCATGAAGCCTCCTCATGCCACGGTGACAGTGGACTTTGGAGTAGGTCATGGAGATTGTCTGACTCCTCTAACTGAGCGCCTGTGCTCTCATCATCATGCCAGTCTTCAGAGCCTCTTAATGTTGGTTTGCGCTGTAAAAGCAAGGATTGTACGCTGTTTTCAGAACTGTATATGCATAATTATTGACTTCCATTCTAATCATGCAAGTGATTTGGATCATCATTTGGACCATCAATTTGGCTTAAGCTAAAAAATATGCCATATATGTTATGGTTCCAGAATGAGAATTGTTTTTAGTGGTCACTTGTTTTGATAGATGGGGTCAAAACATTCACACAAAATAAAAATAAAAAAAAAACAAAGAGAAATGAAAGTGAAATTCATTAAAATAATAGTGCAAATATCACTAAGTACTGATATTTGTACATTTATACAGAATGTACAGATGGAACAATATATTACATATAACTTAAACAGTACATTTAGCAATGTAATTAAAACATGCACTGTTGTATAGTATGATGCATTATGAAGAGTTATTATATCAGGTATTAGCTGTATTAATATTTATTTTCATATTGCAAATTTTTGGCTCCTCTCAAAATAAGCTAATGTATAAAATAATTAGTTTCACATTTATCTCACCAAATTTATTATCAGCAGAATAAGACATTGACTTTTGAGTGACCTTCCTAACTAATATCCTTCTGAACACTTAAAAGTGTTTTTATGAAAAAAACATTCATTTATCAATTATTTTCAGTAATTTTATTATTTTTCAGTAAACATAATGTGCCATATGTTTCTCCGGTTATGCAGTGCCAGATGTTTAAGTGCATGCCATGTTAGGGATCACTGCACTCACCCAGCTCCCTCTGCCACATGGGAAGCTTTCCAAACACAGGCTGTGAATGAGCTTGTCGATGGCTGACGTAAGCGTGCAACGGGCCATTAGGCTCATGAGCAAAACCCAGTCAAGGATTAATACTTTTCTTACATTTTTAAAGGTAAAAATATACAATTTCAATGATGGTTACATCTTCTGCACTTCTTCCTAGTAAAGACCTTCTCTGTGTTGTGTTGTGTTGTGTTGTGTATAGTTGCCAGGCAACACACATAGTGCTCCCATTGGCGCTTTGTTGTGGTACGTCAGGATTACTAGTACTAAAAATCAACCAAGGAAGTAATACTCTGGCAAAATATGGAGCTCACACAGCAAAATGCCAAATTCTCAGTGTTGCAGTATGTCCTACAGTCCTGAATCTCCTACAGAGTTGTATAGGGTATAGAGTCTTTATAAGCAGTAATAGAAGTCTATGGGTTTTGGTGAACATTTTATTTCTTATTTGAAAAAAAAACCAACTATAAATCTATTAAGGAAAATAATATCTTATAAATCTAGATTCTATGATGCATTGGGGTCTTCCTAAATGGGTCCTGAAGCCTTTGTGCATAATCGCTGACTCATTAAACCATATCACAGTATTCTGATTTCATAGGAAATGTTCTTTTTTTAACAGATTTTATCTTACACATGTATTGCACATCCCCTAACGTCAGGTATTTCCCCCTACATGATTATAAATAAGAAACATGCAATACAAAGATACTGAAAGCACAATTGACAAGGTATCAGCATACACCAAAGAAAATTCTGCAACATGGTGCACGTAGCAGGTAGGTCATTTTTTACCTTCACTTTAAAACCAGAGGAATTTAAATGCACGGTACATAGAAATAACAAGTACTTCTCTTTAGTCTTTTTTTTTTTCTGTGCTTCTTGTCATTTGCCAGCAATGATCTGTAAGCATTTTGTTATAATGCCCCAATAAAGTACTATTATTAAGCATGGAATACCAGGGCATGAAACATCCACCGTAAGTCCTTGTGTAAGTCGTTAATATAGAAACAATAATGTATTAGAACGAGTGCATTTATGTAAACCTGTTATTTGCCTTGCAGCCAGCACTACTGTCAGAGCTGCTGGTAAATTTAGAGCTGCTTTAAAAATCTCCAAATTAATTAACACTTTCTGACCAAAGAGAATTGAGAATTATAATAAGTGATATAATTCATAACCATCTTGTAACTTGTAAGATGCCAGGCGTTTGATTTCTTTATAAACTCATGGCATTATGATGAATAGTGACACATATGTTACAACATATGTTGTAGAGTTATATATATATATATATATATATATATATATATATATATATATATATATATATATATATATATATATATATATATATATATTATATATAGAGTTAAGAAAATATTAGAGTTAAGAAGTCCTTCATATGAATTCAATTCATGGTTAGTGTTTTGTAATTTGCTAACCATGAATTGACTTCATATGAAGGACTTCATAAATGTATTTCTGGATAACTACTGTATTAACTGTGTAATAAATTTAAATTTCTGTGACTTATACAGTGAACATACATAATAAAACAGTATTCCTTTTTATAGGATCCACTCTCTGGATGCATGTCTTGCTCCTTCTTGCCTGCAACTTAATGAGCCAAACTCATTCTCACCCAAGTCATGCTCCTACCCCAAGTTATATTCGTACACTTTTTGTTCTTAGAAGGGAATCCTCATCCCTGTGTAACCAATATGTAAGTATATTTTGACATACAATTTTATACTTTTTTAAGAATATCTGAAAAAAAATTTACATTTGTGACAACAAATTTTCAGAGGAACATCGTCAGCGAGTGTCATCCAGCAAACGTCAGCGGGATATCAAGCAATAGCTGCAAGTCTGTTTGTGCCTTCAGCAAATATCTCAGCACCATGACAATGAAACTGCATGCCAGTAGTGACATTATGAACAGAACCAAACACTTCACAAGGCAGTTCGATGACTTTTTCATCAAACATGGCTGTAATTATACCTTAAATCTGGATAAAAGAATACAATCCGAAAAGAATTATGTCATAAAATGTCTAGGTTTAAATGTCTTTGAGAGTTTAAGTTCATGGTTGAATGGGAGAATGGTTGAATGGGAGAAGGAGAATGAATACCACAAATGTGATAGAAAGGGCTGAAGCTAGAATTCCTCAACATTTTGTGATAAATTATTAAACTAAATTATTAATTTATTATTTATTATTGATTTATTCTAAACTGTAATATCCTTGTTTGAATGCAACATGCATAGTGCAAAGACAAAATAAACGCAACAAGTTCTGACTCCTCAATTTTTTTGCCTCTTATGTAAAAAATTTTTAATTCTCTCTTTGTGTGTGCTAACGTTTGCAGTGCTGACTGAATGATTGCTGAAATCACTTTCGAGTGTTTGAAGTAGGGTATTTTTTATGTCCGCTGCATAAACATTAAGTTTGAATGTAAATATCCTTCCAAGTCTCAAACAGCTCAGTGGCTGTTTGTCCATCTCTCTGTATGCACTGAGCTCAAGTGCGGCAAGTGCTGCTGTTCACTTCTGAGCCTCCTACATCCATTCACCCCAGATTCTCTCCGCTGGGTTGTGTCCTCTCTGCACAACAGGCCTGTGGTGACTACTCTTAGTGTGCTTAAGTGATTTTTCCCCAACCATAACATGTACTGTGCTTGGGTAGCTTTGTGATTAAACACCCAACGACCAGCCTTCTGCAGCATTCTTCCAGGGTGATAATGTCCTTCGGTGAAAGAAAAAAAAAAAAAGAAAAAAAATCTGAATCGTCTGAATCGGCCTCTGTCAGCTTACATGCACTCCCTAACTCTAAAGGGCCCTGCGGAGCACGCCCATGAAGGGTGTCAGCAGGGTGATTTACAGCTAAAAACTTTGCTCACTGCTCAACAGTTGGTCCTGATGACAAGGTCACAGGGATACTGCAGGTCCAGTTGTGGCATCGGCCCTCATCAATATCAGTCTCCAACAACATTGCTTCTCTAGCCCAAAAATTTTAAATCCCTCTTAGACAAAGACATGATCGGTAAGGTAGAGTCCTCAGTTCAGGTCAGAGGGTTCAAATAAACATACTTTCTCATCGAGGAAAAGGACAGCAGCTTCTGTCTGATTCTAGGATTAAGAGGAAGGAACTGGTTCTTAAAAGCTTGTTTGTTAAAATTGTCAGATGAACTTCATTTTCGTATTTGGAGATTTGCCTTCCAAGGACAGGAATTCCGATTCAAAGTTCACACTGCCCTCTCTCTAGCACCATGGGTATCTGACTTTGTAGCACCTTGTCCGAGTGGACTAGCATGTCTGCCTCTATCAATCATTCTTCCCACAGAATTTACAGAATTCAGTAACTAAGCCATAGAGTTCTACCTGTTGCTCTAAGACGGCTGGCAAAGCATTAGTTCCCACTGCTATTTTTGCTAGTGGAAACTTCGTTCCCAAGCAGATATGCTATCCCAAATGGACAGAAAGTTTGTTAGAAAGCAAATTCTATTTTCTGTTTAACACTTACAAGACCACAGATAAAGTAAAGTAGTTTAATAAATAACAAAAAGATTGTTATTTTGTAGTTATTTTAGTAGTCTGCTGTAATCTTAAGAATCTTCACTTTTAATTTAGCAGTACACTGTAGGTTTGAATGCACACTGTTGTGACCTAAGAGTTTCTTTCTGTCTTGTTTTTGTATGTATTGCAACAGTTCATTATAGATGAACTCTAAGTTTGTACTCTAATAGCTAGTACAAAAATATGGACATGAGGCCATTTTAAATGTCCACCCCACAGATGTCTACTTCTAAATTAGGTAGTACCTTTGTTATTTAGTTTTATCTGCAGTAATAAGCAACATTTTTGATATCTCTCTCTCTCTCCCTCTCTCCCTCTCTCTCTCTCTCTCTCTGTGTATATAATGTTGTTTAAGAGAAGAATATACTCATGAGCAATTTCAGTGTTTAAAATATGCAGTACTTATTATTATGAACAAATTTTAATTTCGTGACTACAATCTAGGCCAGCCGTGTAGCAGTGTGGTTGCCACTATCAGATTAATTAAGTTAGCTAACCTAGATAAACTGTGTATGCCTCTCTACTTCCATGTGTATGCTTTTTCCATGCTAATGAGATAATGAGAAACTCTAGATACTTTGTCAAGATGAGTTGTTGTATGGTCTTATGGCAGAATTGGCCCTTCATATTGTTGTCTGTTACTATGATGCGCTATCATTGGACAGTAAATTGACAATACTATAAAGTTGCATTTTGTCCTATTACCCTGGCTCTAATGTCAAACTCTGCCCATGTTGCCAACCACTACATGGGGGAAATCTTGAACAGAGGGTTTCCCTCTCAAAACGTAGATTTTCTGTAGTAAGTTAGAGGAGATAAATTTGCAAAGAACCCTTAGAGAACCCTTTTTTCAAAGAGTGTTGAGTAAGATTTTGTCAAAGTACTCACAGTTTAACTCAACCACAGTTTTTCTGTAGATTATCCACCTCTCGCTGTCACTAGTTTTATCTTCAAAGGGTTGGTGATGCTGCAGGTTTACAGTGAAGCAGGAATCACACCTGATCTTCTGCCTCATCTTCATTCTTTGGCTCTTATGTGGCCTCTGCCACCACATTGGGCCTTTGTGAATAATATTAATGCTGCTTGATCTAAATGCTGTAGGGTGCATAGCAAATCATTATACCTCATATCCTGTCATACAGAACCCCCTTCTCAAACAGACAACTGAGATCTGAAAAGCCTGTGTGGCCAGCAACCAGAATACACCTACCCACGGGAAACAGTTGAGGTCTGAGAAAATTTCAGTGAAACAGCATTAGAAACCTACAAAGACCCAGAAATCCCTGCTGAAAAATGTACATAAATTCACTATACCAAATCAATACATATGTTGTGCAACCAAGTGAAGCATGACTCACTAGCGTGCAAGCGAACAGGATACAGCAGGAACAGAATCCTGATGTGATACAAATTTAGGTAGAAATGCCACAAAAGCCACTGCTTGATAAGACCCAATAAATACAGTCTGTTCAGTAGAATCCAGTTATGTAAAAGGTTCTCTTGAGGAAAAAAAAAGAAACCCTGCCATCTCATACTTGTTACTTTCTACCTAACGCTGATCAGACAGAAAAAAGGCCTAACCTTTCCTTGATAATCAGGCAATACAGAATACTATTTCCCTTTAATATAACATAGAGTAGATGTTCTTTTTAAAATTATTGATGAGAATGCATTAATCATTAATCTCTTATTGCTTTAAAATTTAGTGGCGTGGCCACTTCCTTGTATGATTTCAACGAAGGTTCTCTCACACGTGCAATTTTACATGGGAATCTAAAGGCAAAAAGGCTACGCAGGAAGAGCTAGAATCCCCCTAGTGGTTTAGACGCCAGCGTCCGTTTAAAAAAAAACAAAATGAAAAAAAAAATAATAATAATAAAAATAGTAATAAGGTTCACACACATTCAAGCATACACTCACAATATACTATAAACATTTAATTCAAAATGTACATCAATTTGAAATCTATATCCGGATTTCTGTAAAGTTGCTTTGTGACAATGTCCATTGTTAAAAGTGCTATATAAAATCAAATTGAATTTAAAAAATTCATAAACACACACACACACACATAAAAAAAAAACCTCCCTTTAGACCTTAACATTTATACCATTTATACCACAAACATTCATTTGGTTTCTGTTTACTTTCTGTTTTCATTTAAACTGATGCTGACGTTCAACTGAAGCCCATCATCTGATTCACTCAATGAAAGCTTTTCCATCACAGCCAGATTTCACCAATGTTGCAAGTACCATAGAATGAAAAGCAGAGCATCCGTGGTGACCAGAAGCATTTGTTTCTGTGTCTGCTTACACTGGTTTAGGTCATATAACGTGCAAATAAAGCCATTAGTTTATTATAAACATGCATCAGTACAGTGTATAATCACAGAAGGGATTCACACAATGAGATTTTCACTTCTTTGTTCTGTAGGTAAAATTTTAACTGATGTCAAAACATATCACCGGAATTGGATATCCACTGCACATAAAAAACGTTAGTAAACTTGTGCTTGTAAACAGCAGCGCAGTGCAAATCAGACACTGGTGAGGATTCGACAACTGCAAGGTGATGAGTAAAGAAGAGATAGCCACAATAACAGTTAATCAAAAATCAAATAGTTGCATAATAATTTTCTTTAAAGATGAAACTTGAATGACTTTGATATATTTTGTAGTGCTGCAGATTTTGGGTTGATTATTAAGCAGAGTCTTGGAATCCTAGCAGCTAATAGCTAAGATGATATGGTTTCTAATTTATCCCTATAATAACTATTATTACATTCATTCATTCATTTTCCTTCCTCATTTTCTTGGTGAGGGGGTACAATGGCAGCAGGCTGAGAAGGTCAGTCCAGACTTCTCTATCCCTGGCCAAAGATTCCAGGTCCTCCTGAGAATAGGTCCCCACCTATTCTCAAAACAACTGTAAGATATACTGTAACTTCTCCAGGATGTCCTGAGTCTGTCCTTCATCCAGTTGGACGTCCTTGTAAACTACCTTGACGGTCTCATCTCGATTCGGAGGAGTAGCAGCTCTACTCCATGGCTCTCCTGGATTGTCAAGCTCCTCACCCTATCAGAAAGAGTGATACTGAGGAACTTCATTTCTGTAGTCAAGACCTTATTCTTTCAGTCACTACCCACAGCTAGTGAGGACAGGGATGTAGGTTGATCAGTAAAGAGAGTGATTCCTCTGCAAACTCAGCCCCTGCTTCACCACCACCACCATCTTTATTCATCACTCATGAATAAAAATCCTAAAAGACTTAAACTCCTCCACCAGGGACAAGGTCAGGAGCATCCCACTCTTTTCCTGGAACAAACCATGGCTTTAGACTTGGAAGTGAAAGTTTTCATCCCAGGCGCTTCAGACTCAGCAGCGAGTGTCTGTTGCAGGTCCACTTCTGATGGTGCCAAAAGAACATCATCATCTGGAACTAGATTATAGATTATCATAATAAAATAGAATTGCAATACTTCACATGATTTATATAACACGAAGTTATGCAGAGCTATTTCAGTCTAATGTTTTATATTACCATTTTCCTTGACCTATTCCTATTATAAAATAAAATAATAAAATATCAAGTCTAAAGCTAGACTCGACAGATGTTGGGATTTCAGTAAATTCCTGTTAATCGGTCTGAAAAACTGGTTAATGTATACAGTAATGGATCAAATATTTATAATTAGAAATATTATTTCTTTTTCCTAATTATAGTTTCTGTGTTTTGTGTTTGTTGCTAATGTGTTTGTCAAATTCTTTACTATAGATTTGTGTTGTATGATTTGGACGTTACCTCGGTTAGTTAGACCAGCTTACAGACCCTGACCTTCCTGAAACAACAAAAAATATACACAGGAATACAACAGTTCCTACTGAAGCTAAAATGGGCACTTTTTCACTAACTTTGGTGCTTCGATTATAGGCATGTTGACTAAATTTTCCTTCAACCGTTTATAAATTACTATCCTCATATCAGAAGTAATAGAGAAATGTCAATAGCTTTATAAGCACTGTTAATGAGCTTGTTAATAACCTTAATCTATGGGGAACACCACTGCAATTTATTAGTACAGGCTTAGGCTTAATCAGGGTCTGGATGGCACTAGATGCTTTTTAATTGTACAAAGGTTTTTAAGAAATGTATGTATTGCACTGATCTTGGTTCAATAATTAAGCATAGCAAAAAAAATTTTTACCATTTTGTCTCATATCTCACCATCTGACAAAAGGCATGATGTAATAATTAATTTTACTCAATCAAAATAGCAGTTTGTGACAAATCTACACATTTTTTCATGACTTTTTAAAATTCATTCATCTTCAGTAACCGCTTTATCCTGGTCAGGGTTGCGACTGATCCGGAGCCTATCCCAGGCACAATAGGTGTGACGAGGGAACACACCCTAGATGGGATGCCAGTCCTTCCACCTTCTCAGTCTCATTCACACCTAGGGGCAATTTAGAGTAACCAATCCACCTTATAAAATCAAAAAGCCTGGAGGAAATGCACACAGACATGGAGAGAACATGTAAAACACCTTAGAGACAGTAAACCAAGCTTAGGATCGAAGCAGGGACCCTGGAGCTCTTTCCGTATCACAACAACATAAAAAAAATCGCATTACTTAAAAAACTAAAAAAGATAGATAGATAGATAAACAATATCCAACAATAGTATAAATAACCCAACAGGTATGTCACAGAGAAGAAACTGACACACTGAGTAGTATGGAGCAGCACATCCATAAAGCACACATTGTCCAGTCAAACTATAAATTACACAAAACAACATATGACAGAACCGTACGTTTAGTGTTTTTTTGTGGGTTACAACTTTTCTGGGTTACAACTTTTCTGTTTACAATGTTTTGTATTAAAAAAAAAAAAAAAACTATGAACCCAGTATTAAATTGCAGAATTGATACACTTCACAGACCGATGAAGAAAATAAAATACAATACTGTAAAATACAAAACTGTATTTCTTTTCATTAGTCACATAATGAACTGAAAAGTAAAGCCTTTGTTGCATTGCGATTTTATCACTGGATATGTTCTGTGAAAGTAGCTTTTTAAAGAGTTAGGTGTGTTGCAGCCGTGTCACGCTGAAATGCAATCACTGTCCAATCACAGCACTGAGCTGTACTCTGGGGCGTGGCTGTATTCGGACAAGAGGAGAAGGGGATTATAAAAGCATTATTTTCCAGGAGACGTAGAACAAGAAGCCTTTATTTGTCACATATACATTACATTATAGTGAAATTCTTTCTTCTTGTGCTCTGAAGTTGAAGTCAGAGCATGAGGTCAGCCATGATGGAGCAGAGAGGATTATGGGCCTTGAACAACAGTCCATTGGTGGCAGCTTGGAGGTGCTGGGGCTTGAACCTTCAACCTTCTGATCACTTTCTTACTGTCTCATATATTTCTTCATTCCTACTGTTTTGCTTGTTAACCCTTACTCATAACATTATACAGAATTATTCCTAAAACATGGTAAAAGTGTTAATATGACTAAAATGACTTACAGTTCACAGAAGGAGTTATGTTTAGAAATTTCATCTTTCATCTTCAGACCTCAGAAAGGAGGTATGTATTAATTAATTTATTTATTTATTTATGTGGATTGTTTCATAAAGCTATATAACGCTCTCATATGTGAACTTACAGACATGATCTCTGTATATCTGTTCTCTTTCATTCCAGGCATCACCCTGTGCAACACAGAGTAACATCGCCACCTACAGGTAAACACCTAAAGAAATGTAGTGAAGTGCGCATGCGCAGGAAGGTAGCTAGGACGTCAAGTTCCGAACGTAGGAACCACGTGACGTGGCCTGCGTCACATGACTGTACTGCTCGCCGTGTAAACATGGCTTCTCACTTGTCTTATGGCCGAGTCAATCTAAATATTTTGAGAGAAGCAGCAAGGAAGGAGCTTCGCGAATTTCTGGACAAATGCGCAGGAAGCAAGGTTAGACTTTTCTCTTTCCTGTTGGTTATTATGTTTACACGGTGCTAATATTAAATATCGTGCAGTATTTGAGTAATGTCGCATCAGGTAGCATTTACTTCCTCTCGGTTTGTAGTGCATCATATAAACTGTGGAAGCTATTATTTGTTCTATAATATACAGGGCATTTAATATAGAGACAGAAATTTTACATACAGTGCAGTAAAGGTGATGTAGAACAGGGGTTCCTGAAGAATAGCCAGGGGGTCTGTTCATTATTTTTACTTTGGTACAGTGCTAGCAATCACATCTATTATTATTATTAATATTAATATCATTATTATTATTGTTGTGATAATGACTGGTCACATTCAAAACCACAATAATAAAACTTGGACATAAATTTGAACAGTATTGTGAAGAAGCCTTTATTTTGTTACATATATATTACAGCACAGTGGAGTTGTTAGGAAGTTGGGGTCAGAGCACAGGGTCAGCTGTGATACATGGCCCCTGGAGCAGAAAGGGTTAAGGGCCTTGCTCAAGGGCCCAACAGTGGCAGCTTGGCAGCGCTGGGGCTTGAACCTCTGACCTTCTGATCAGTAACTCAGAGCCTTAACCATTGAGCCATCACTCCCTGTTGGGTCCGTTGATGCAAAAAAGAAAGAAAAAAAATCCCTGGGGTAGAAGATTTAATTTCAAATGCATGGTAGTGCCCTTAATTAGAGAGACGTTTTAGATTTGGCCAGATATCACAGCATGTGTGTGTGTGTTTGCGTGTGTGTGTGTGAGAAATAAGAAATGAATTTTTAAAAATGTTATTATTATAGTCCGACTACTATCTATCACTTTCAATTTCTAGGACAGTGGCCTTTTATTTATTTATTTTTTATTTTTATTTTTATTTTTTTAAAAGATGTGTAGAACTAGCATGATTCTGTCACCAGTATTTTAACAGTTTTGATTTCTATCTTTTTTTTTTATTTTTAAATTTATTTGAAATTTGTGTAGTTTTGTTAGTTGAAAAAGGCCAATTTTTTTTTTTTTTTTTTTTTTTTTTTTTTTTTTTTTTTTTTTTTTTTTTTTTTTTTTTTTTTTTTTTTTTTTTTTTTTTTTTTTTTTTTTTTTTTTTTTTTTTTTTTTTTTTTTTTTTTTTTTTTTTTTTTTTTTTTTTTTTTTTTTTTTTTTTTTTTTTTTTTTTTTT
>CM040477.1:4164775-4183542 GCA_022758105.1 Pangasianodon gigas
TTTTTTTTTTTTTTTTTTTTTTTTTTTTTTTTTTTTTTTTTTTTTTTTTTTTTTTTTTTTTTTTTTTTTTTTTTTTTTTTTTTTTTTTTTTTTTTTTTTTTTTTTTTTTTTTTTTTTTTTTTTTTTTTTTTTTTTTTTTTTTTTTTTTTTTTTTTTTTTTTTTTTTTTTTGCCTGTAATACATATCCACAGAAATATGTGTAATGGGATGGTCTGAGAAAACATGTCAGATTTTGCTGAGCTTAAATTCTAGATGAAAAAATTGAGTTTTTATGCCGGTAATGCGCCTTTACCTTTACATCTCTACTTTCAGTATAAATAAATATATTTTGCCCAACCATTGAAATGTTTTTATTTAGGCCACTTTCTATCCTTGCCTTGGTGTCCGCCTGCAAAGATCATGCTGGGAAACGAGCGAGTTTAACAAATGCAGTGGTAAAAACAGTCCATCTGCCTAAAGCTGTGTAGAATTTTTCTCGCACAGTGAATATCACACTTTCATGTTAAATGAACAGAAGCGCTGTCACATTGTCATCAAAACTGAGAAGAGTGCTTACACAAATGTTCAAATGACCAAATAAAAAGATGGGAATTTTAGTCAACAGAACTCAGTGAATGCATCAGCGATTATTTCTCCACTGATGCTCGCGTGAACAGAGATTAGTCGAGTGACGAGACAACAACGAGGCTTGAGTTTAAATGCCGTGAGGGACTTTTGCCTCAAGTGGTGAGTCACATGGATGTGGATGATGCTGATAATAAAAGTGACAACTCATTTCCTATTGTAAATGTTCATTTTAAATTCTTTAAAATGTATCAGTAGTTGTTTTTCTCTAAGTAGATTATGTTAAAAATGTCAAGGTCGATGGGGCGTTTGCTTGCCTGTCAGCTGAGGGTAATATTATTAAATTGGGTTAAGCTAATTCTGAGATAAAACATATTAGATTAAACCCAAATTAAATCAATAAATTGCAGCTGCTTTTAGACAATCAATGCGTTGGTGTCTTTCAATGGAATTGTAAGGGAATCTTTAAATGCAGTTTTCCCCCTTTTCATTTTTGGAGGTCTCCAGGCTTTAAAATGCTAGAACCTGACCCTTAGAACTATCGCACCATTCTGTATGATCTCTAGAGACTGGTGTGTGTGTGTGTTAATCCAAGGAAATCAGAAGTTTCTGAAATACTCAACCCTCAGTCCTTCTGGCACCAACAACCATGCCACAGTCAAAGTCCCTGAAGTCACATGTTCAAAATTATATTATTATATTAAAACGATAACATCAATGGTTAACTATTGATAATAACCCTGCACATCACTTGTCTAACCCACATCAACAGGGCAATCTACATCTGAAAGGGTGTGATTATATAAACCTGCATGTTTGCTTCACAGAAGGTTAGAAACAAGCTGTTTTAATTCTGAACTGTTTCTCTTTAGGCCATCGTATGGGACGAGTACCTTACTGGGCCGTTTGGATTAATAGCTCAGTATTCATTGTTGAAGGTAAGAAAATGATGTTTTTTGAACTACATCTACACTACATCTTTATGAAATCCAGTTTTGATATGAATATTCCTGTGTACACATCATGTGCTGCCTATACTTTTGTAAGTTCTTGTGTTGTCCAAGCAGAACCTTTTTTTGGAAGCCAATGCTTAATTATTGAATGAGCCCTTGAAGAACATTGGACACGTTGCATGGGGTATAGACGGTATTATTTTGTGCTATCCTGCAAGCTCTTAGAGTAAGGTCAAACAAGCTAGCACTTTTTGAAAATAACTTGACTGACCTCCGTTAGTGACCACATTCAAGTTTCATACTGAACATGTAACAAAGTCCTGGGGTCTTAGTTTTCATCTGGAATGGTTTAGAGGAGGCTAAAGGTTCCTGTTCTTGCTCGGAGTTTCTTACGTTAAACTCCATAGGTTGTAGCCTATATTATTTTGTATGTGACATTTTGTATGTGAAATTATTTTCTCTGTACCACTGTTTCTTAATTCTGATCCTGGAGTTTCACTGTCCTTCACACTTTGGTGTTTTCTGTGCTCCCAATTTGGCTAATTAACAAGCCAGACCTGAGCGAGTCTGTGGAGGCGAAACATCAAAATGCGTAAGGCAGTGGTACTCTAGGCCCAGGATTGAGAAACACTGCTCTATACAATACTGTGTATGTAAGCTAAGTTCAGATCATTTGTTTTCAAGGAACATGAAGTGGAAAAGATGTTTACACTCAAACCGGGGCGCGTGCCACCAGCTGATGTCAAAAACGTTATCTTCTTTGTACGACCAAAACTGGAGTTGATGGACATTATTGCTGAGAATGTAACGAGGTTAGTCTCTCTCTCTCTCTCTCTCTCTCTCTCTCTCAGTAATTTGTACACAATGCAAACTGTCTTTATATGTGTGTCTTCCATACAGCGAGGACAAGTTACAGCCACAACGCGAGTTCCACATACTGTTCGTACCTCGGCGCAGTCTGCTATGTGAGCAGCGGCTAAAGGAGCAAGGCGTCCTCAACTCCTTCACCAACATAGATGAGTACATTCTAGACCTCATCCCCTACGACGGAGACCTGCTCTCCATGGAGTCCGAAAGTGCATTCCGGGTAAGTGGAAGAGTTCACCAAGGCAGAAACTACATGCTATATTTAGAATATAAACTGCACGCATAATGTTTAAACCAGGGGTCGTCAACTGGTGTGCCGCGGTCCAGATGTGGACCCGCAAAAACTTCAATGAACTGAGTATTTTTTAAAAACTGGCCATTGTTCAGCAGCTTGAGATTTCTAAACATGAACCAGCTTGACTTCTGTAGCAGATCCTCTGTTGTGGCCAATCACATGCATTTATGTCAGTTTTTTAATTGAAAGCAGCTCATCAGACAAGAAACTAGCTACAAGGCTATGGACATTAGCTCAGAAAAGGAAGAGACTTTTCACAGACCTTCATCAGTTTTTTTTTTTTATGTCCCCTGGCACATTAAAAAAGTGGAATAACATGGCATGTTAAAAAAGTCCACCATAAACAGACTATTTAAACACGAATGGACGAAGACCTATGCTTTTATACTCCTTGTCATTGATATTGGACATCTGTTCAGAGTCCATGGCACTAGTCAAAAGCACTAACATGAAGCCCCACTATGAAATGAAACACAACCACTTCAAATTGTTCAAATTATTTATAGCCATAAACTAATTATTAATGGTTAAGCCAAAAAAAAGAGAACTGTTGTTGGCTTTCAGTCATTTTAGTTGCTTATCTGGACCTTTGTAAGGAAAGAATTGTATATAACTTGCCTTTGTAACACATTTTTAGTTTAAAAAAAAACAACAACCCTGGTCTGGCCTAAACCATGTACCTTAGGGCTACAGGATACCCATAATGCACAGGGCCAATAATCCATACAGTAAGCAGTTGTTTTGGACTATGGATATGTTGTAGGGATTAATTATATGAGACTATACCGACACGGAAGGATAAGCTGCCCAGTGTTCCTGATTCTCCTGAGCTGTTTTTCACATGTATTTAGAGAGCTGCCTCTGCAGAAAAAGATTTTTGAATAAAAATTCTGGGCCCATGCCAATAATTTTATATGTCTGATAATTCATTTACTTTTTATTCAATTTATCCATTATCATATCAATACTGAATATGACACCAATATTATGATCTTACTTATTTATCTATAGGCACAGAATATAGATAAAGGGTTTGAAATATCTGGCGTCTTCATCTGTGATGGATTTTCTTTTCTTTCCGTTCGTCTTTGCCTTTTTCTGTTTTGTTTTATGCAGGAGTGTTATCTTGAGAACGACCAGACGAGCCTGTATCACACTGCTAAGGGTTTGATGACTCTGCAGGCACTGTATGGAACGATCCCTCAGATCTTTGGCAAAGGAGAATGTGCAAGGGTGAGGAGTTATGTTGTTATATCAGTACGTGACTAAACCATAATAATATGTCTAAGGAGATCAGTTTAAGTGTTTTGGGCTAAAATGACATACCAGTGCAGCCATTTCAGCAATCTATTCCAGTATGTTTCCTGAGTATATTCAAATTTCACAGATTACAGAGAGCCACTATAAGGCACTTGTGCAAAATCTTTCACTTAATGATACATGAACTGGATTCTGCGGCTCTTCTGATAAATGCACTGTAACTGTGTTTATATTTTCCATGACCGCATAGTGAAAAGAATATTCTTAATCGAAATCAAACCTTCGTGTGCCTGTTTCAGTGGAATTTCCCTGTTTGACTAGAAGCATCTTAAATAAAGTTCTCTTTTTTCTGTAGCACGTAGCGAACATGATGCTGCGGATGAAGAGGGAGTTTGCTGGCAGTCAGAATCAAATCCTGCCCGTGTTTGATACGCTCTTGTTATTGGACCGAAATGTGGACCTGCTCACTCCGCTAGCCACACAGCTCACCTACGAAGGCCTCATCGATGAGATCTACGGCATCACTAATGGTGTGTCATATATATACAAGCACACCTACATATATACGTTTATGGAGTTTTTAAAAAATACTGATTCAGTGTTCAGAATGTTAAAGCTGTCACAACTCTGGACCCAGGAAAAGAAAATTATAATGAGGGGACATGATGATTTTCCAACTGTAGCCCTATTTGGACAGGATGTGCTTGTTCTTTTCTATCATCTCTGTCTGAAACCAAGTACTGGTTACATTTAACATGCAAAACAACAAAATATAGATGATGTTTTAAAGGACTTGTAACATTAACAATGCTTCTGGAGGGTTTTTAAATAAGTTATTGAGTTTGTAGCACAGGTGTAGCCTAAATATATGGTAAGGTCATGTGACCTACTAATGATCAAATGCAGTGTGCACATACATACACTACAAGAAGTGCACATAATAAAAATGTCAAAAGCTCAAAAATTTTGTATAAAAATGAGTTGTTTGGATGACCACGCATACATCGGGAAGATGCGTCCAGAGATTGCTTATCCCATGTGAATCAATAATAATTACTACAGACGTGGGTTGGCAATATTACTTAACCGGAATGCTGTCTGAATAGTACTTAAGACAGCTTCATTAAATGACAGATAGGTTCATTATTTAGTGTTGTGATGCATCGTTTGTGCTCTTTGGTTCATTAAACCTGTAAGTAATGTTCTTTTCCAGATTCTGATTACCATGATAACTTTTAAAAGCATTGTTTCTACAGGTTATGTGAAGCTTCCCCCTGAGAAGTTTGCCCAGAAGAAGGCAGGTGAAGGAGGTAAAGATCTGCCCACCGAGCCTAAGAAGTTACAGCTCAACTCAGCCGAGGAGCTGTACGCTGAAATCCGTGACAAGAACTTCAATGCTGTAGGAGCAGCACTTAGCAAGAAGGCCAAGATCATCTCTGCTGCATTTGAAGTTTGTGTCTATCCTTTTAAACTACTGCGCCAGACATTGTAGACGTGTGTCTCTGCAGCCCAGAGCCAGCTCCAAAATGGGTGGTACAACTCAATACTGTTGGGTATCTTCCCTAACCTTAACCCAAACTCTAACCCCTCCCACTTGCTGGTATCCACCCACTTTCAGTGTAAATCCCTCCAACTTGCTGGTCTCCGGTATGCAGAGATACATACTTGCCTTTGTGTCATTTTAGCTTTGGCTGTAAAACGTAAAGTAGTCATTCTGGAAAGTCAAAGCTGTCCAGATCTCAACCTCATACACTGTGTCTATGGAGCACCAGTTTCCAGCCAAGTTTTGGGCAAGATTTGGGCAAGATAGAGTTGCCGGACTGAAGAAAATTCACAGAATACTATCTTAAAGCTGTTAATGTTTTCTGAGAAGTAGTTAGAGATGAGAAATAGGTGTATGGTTGGCAGTTCTTAGGAACCTTTATTGACAAAACGAACCAAATGCTTTATAAAGCTAGAGTTCTGGCTTGGAAAACTAAACTTGTCCAAGTTGTGATCCTTCTCTTTGTGCAATGCTTTTCTGACATTCTATGGGAAAAGGCTGACAGAACTAGCCTAGATAGATAATAATATGCATGTATTTTAGGAAACACGTTTACGTTTAGGGCAGCACAGTGGCACAGCAGGTAACATTACTGTCTCACAGCTCCAGGGCCCTCCATTCGGTGTGGAGTTTAAATTGTCTCTGTGCGTGAAAGTGTGTGTGAATGTGTGTGTATGGTGCAGTCCTGTCTTAATGCCACTGTTCCAGGATCCACTGCCACCTTGACCAAGATATAGCACTAAGGTAGTTGAGACAAAGTTTAAAGTTGGATTAAACTCGGTAGGGTCTAATCAGCTTTAAGATAATGGTACATTCTGTTTTTTAGAAATTAAGATGTGATACAGACAGTTGGAGTTTTCTCCAGTAATGGGGATATTTAGGTTAATCAGATATGATTAAATGCTCTACCTCTGCATTTCCCCAGCAGATACAACTCTTTGATGGTAGTAGAGGAAGAAAGCTTGTGTCTGATTATTTACTACCGTATATATAGACCTGGATTTTTGCCTCTTATAAGATTATACACTCTTAAGTGTGTATAAATGTGTTAGCTAAATTATTGCCAAAAATCTGATTATTTTGTATATGTAAATATGCTTGTTGTCTGGTGAATTCTTTTCATATACACTTTGTCTGTCTTAGGAACGCCACAATGCAAAGACAGTTGGAGAGATTAAGCAGTTTGTATCCCAGCTGCCCCACATGCAGGCTGCTCGCACCTCGCTGGCCAATCACACGTCCATTGCTGAGCTCATCAAGGACATCACCAGTGTGTTCAAACTCTTCTTTTCCCCCCCACATTCTGTGTATAACAGATCAGTTTTTCTTATTAGTGCTTGCATGTTGTCTGGTTAAAGCTGGCATTACACTGTGCAATATTTGGCCAGATTTTGCCATTGCAGAGAAAAGTTGCACAAGGATTCTTGATCGTCCTGAGATTTTAGAGCGCATAGTGTAATCCTCACCAAAGGCTTAGTGGTTTAGTGCCACTGTGTAACCAAAGACAGATAATGGCAAAGTTCTTGCAGTGTGGCAAAATTCTGATTAAAGTCTCAGAGAGTGTCCTGTGATATGACACTCGACGTGACACGAAACATAAACAAAACCTGCTAATGGACAGAAAAAAATAATCTGATTTCCTGAAAGTGAGCTTGAGGTATAGTTCTGTTTATGCGAGCCCATTTTCTGCAAGAGCCCAAGCTGACTGATGAGCAGAATGTAACAAGTCTGTGGTTAGAGGATCTTCACTGTATAATCTGACATGGAAAATGAACACATTATCTCACAGTCTGTTATAGAATTCAGCCAAGATTTTATTTGGATCATCTCATACGGTGTGATAAGTAATAATATTAAAAGATCGCTGAAATCACACAGTGTAAAAACCAGCTTAAGACATCCAGGGTGAGATTCTAGGACATAGCTTAAGACCAATCTTAGACTAAAAAAAAAACCTGATATATATTGCAGAGTTTCTTATTTAAGTCTGCCGATCTTCCCTCTTTCAGCCTCAGAAGTCTTTTTTGATAACTTGACAGTGGAGCAAGAGTTTATGACCGGAGTGGATACTGACAAGGTACAGTGGTTCAGTCTTTAAACAAGTCATTTTATCGTGTTTACGAAACTGTACCTAATTCCTCTTACTAGAAAACAACTTGATACACAAATAATAAATGGCTTCTTATTTTGTTTTTGCAGATTAACACTTACATAGAGGACTGCATAGCGAAGAAGGACCCGCTTATCAAGATCCTCCGGCTGGTCTGCATGCAGTCCGTCTGCAATAATGGTCTTAAACAGAAAATCCTTGATTTTTACAAGAGAGAGATCCTGCAGGTACAGCCTAGATTTTATATTAAACTTATTGTTAGTCATTCTACATATATAATCATTCTACAAATATAATATTGTGCAAGTAGACGTACGGATATGAGCACATTCTGACCCTCAACAACTTGGAGAAGACCGGCTTACTCAAACCACAGACCACCACGAGGAACAACTATCCCACCATTAGGAAAACACTCAAGCTCTGGATGGAAGATGCAAATGAACAGGTTAGTCAGGGCTGTAATGGGGAAAGAGGAAAACTAGAAATACTCTAAAAAAGTGTGAATGAGTGTGTGAAAGTGTGTGGATAGTGCATTCAGTAGTCGAAGCTGTGAGGAGAAAAAGAAACGGTAAAGGAAGTAGGCTAAATGTGCTGTGGTGGTCTGAAAATATTTCAGACTAGATGAAGTGAATTTTAGAGCCAACTATTCAAAGATATTTATGTATATATGCATATGTTTGTTTATTTATTTATTTATTTATTTATTTATTTATTTATTTAATGGACCGTTAACACTTGGATATCACTTTGCATTAAGTGGAGAAATTGTGTTTTTTTAATCCTACATCTGCCTGCTCCTGAAGGAATTCCTCCCGCAGTTATATTTGTTCATCTTCAACGCTAAATAAAATGTAAATAAAATCCTTGCACGGTGGCAAAGTGAATTCCATTGTGACCAGACAAGACACTACTGTAGAAATCACATCTTCCATCAGTCTTTAAGCTGTAAGGAGCTTCTGCACCACACTGAGCACCCTGAGTTTCAGAATCAACCATCTCAGCTTTTCACAAGTACCTTTTAAGAATTGGTGCATCCTTATATAGTGTAACATGATACACAGATTTATTATCTTGCACCTTTTTTGCACCAATTTATTTATTTTTATTGTTAACATTGTAGCCTAAAACAAGCCCTAGTCTACTACTTTGTTAAATTACTGGTCACCTAGTAAAAATTAGTGTCGTGCAACCCCTAGCGCATGATGTCCTGAGATACTGGGTGTATTCCAGTCTCATGCAAAGTGTTTCCTGGATTTGCTCCAGATCCAGTGTGACCCTGACCTGGATAAAGCTGAAGATGAATGAATTAATATACTGCAAAAAGTATTATTGGTGCAAGGATGCTAGCAATAAACAGAAGGAAATAAAACATAATAAAGTCATTAAACTGCTCGATCTGTAGTGATGTGTTCTGATGTGTTAAACAATAATAGTGTAGCAATTCCACACTGTAATATATGGCATTTTTGCATATCAGTTAATTAGTGAGAACACAGCTATGGTTACTAGCTATCATCAGATATTGTTCTGTTTTGAAGCAACTGCAAAGACGTTAAATCTGTGATGGGTAAAGCTCGTTCTGAGAGGTAGTGGTTTCATATTCAGCATTTACTGAGTATTCTGTTATACACTGAGCAGATCTGGAATGGTGGTACTGTTCCTGCAGTGTTCGATGGCCTTTAATGAAAATCCATTTGTCAATGTTAATAAGTAGAAATCGTGATATATGTTGGGGTCACACCATTCGATCCCTACTGATGATAATACATATTCCATCTTTTTCTGCCAGAACCCCAACGACATCTCCTATGTGTACAGCGGTTACGCTCCTCTCAGCGTGAGGCTTACTCAGGTTCTGGCTCGGCCGGGCTGGAGGAGCATTGAGGAGGTGCTGAAAATGCTGCCTGGGCCACACTTTGAGGAGAGACAGCAGCTTCCACCTGGTCTCCATAAGAAACGTAAGTATAAGGATTGTAAAGAGTGTTTTAAGCCAAATGTGGTTAATATAGGACGAGTCCTGACACCATAAGTAGAGCCACACTTAAAATCGATCATGCTTGATCCAGTTTGCATAAGATCTTGATGTTAATCTTGAAGGAAAACTCCACCCAGAAACCCATCATATATGTGTGTATTGACGTGCTTAGTGATTCTGGTGCTAAAGGATTAAAGTGCTGCTACATCGCTCTCTTTAGGTAGAGACTAGACTAGAATTCAAGGATTAGGACTTTATGCTTATTTAATAAATGTATCAGTGTTTCTAACACTGTAAGCATAGGTGAACTGACACAGGGCCCCATTTACACCGTGCATGAAAGTGGTGTGTATCTACATATGAATGTGTGTCTAATGAGGTATACGATCTCATCCTTGCATTTATATTTGGTGTGTGTGTGTGTTCTACACATTGTGTTCAGATCTCATTTCTCCCATACGATAAAAAAATTATACCCTAACTGATTTTTTGGATATCACACAGCTGATGCTAGACGAGAACTTTAGGGTCAGGACTTTCAGGATTAATATATTAAAAACAAACAAACACACACACACACACACAGACACACACACAAAGGGCCAGCACAGTGAAATGAGCAAACTAGTTAGGGGGCAGGATTAGGACTGGGAAAGGAGTAGGATTTCTAGTTGCTATTTTTCTGAACTTGACCCTTCTTTTCTTTTCTTTTCTTTTCTTTTTTTAAATAATTTGATGTTGTATCCTGTGGGTAAGGACGTTCTCCATAATGCCAGTCTCATGTCCGTTCACTTTTTAAACGTGGAAAATGGCTATCACTGAAAACACATGTCAAGGAAAGGTGCAAATGGGGCCATTTCCAAAGTGTATGAAGACTGATTTGCTAATTGTGTATTCAGATATACGTAGGTTTTAAGAGGACACTTTTTTATTGCAGAGTAGACACTGAGCTGACATGGCTAACACACGGTGGCCGAAGATAAGAGGAGCTTTTGTCTTTTACACGTTTTGTTGATCCTCTGTGTTGGTTCATGACTGGGAGACTTGGCACATAAAAATTATATTTAAACCATACAGGCTTCCCATAATATATAGGTTAAAGCCATAAGTGGCTTGTCGGATCCATTTCATTTTGAAGTTATTAAGAGTGTTGTTATGAAGAGTGCATGTTGGTACTTGCCCTGTACCGTTGGCAGAAAGGTGCTAATTGAAAAACAGTGCTGCAAACTCTACAGCCGCACTCTCTGTGTACATTACTAGGGTTTTTAGGGGCTTTGCTTTAACAATTTCCACTTCACACACTAGTAGAAACTTGAAAAGCACAATAGTTAATCTCCTGCTTGGTTTTATTTAATGCTTGTGAGACTTGACTTCAGTCCTATCACGGCATCCAAAAATAAACTGTGCACGATTCAAAAGGCAGATATAAAGGCAATTAATCAAACTGTTGTGCTTTATGTCAAGAATAACTTTATACTCTTTGACCTCACAGGTCAGCAGGGAGAGAACAGGACAACGCTGGTGTTCTTTCTCGGCGGTGTGACATACGCAGAAATCGCCGCACTCCGCTTTCTGTCTCAGATGGAAGACGGTGGGACGGAGTACATCATTGCCACCACCAAACTCATCAATGGCACCAGCTGGATAAAATCTCTAATGGACCGTCCTGAAGCACAAATACGCTGAAAATGTCCCATGAGCAATTTAGAACACGTGCTAATTTATCTCGTATACAGAAGTACAAACTCAATGCCTTTAAGTCATTAAGTGTTCTCCTTTTATTAACCCCCTTTTCTGGCAATGCACCAATCGCAGTTCCCAACGTGCCCTTATTGAAAGCCTGTTAGTAACCATTGCTGATAAGCCTGTTAGTAACCATTGCCGATAAGCCTGTTAGTAACCATTGCAATAACACTGATCCCTTGATTTTAAAAAATCCCCAGTGAGGTGCAGTAGTGAGCTTATTTCTCTGACATGAGTGTATTTTCCTTCATATTCCTTCTATATGAACTCTTCTAAGGAGGAAATTAAGAGTGTCGGTGGGTAGCATTGCTGCCTCAAAGCTGTAGAGTTCAATCCTGATCCTGGGAGTTTCTCATGTTCTCCCTCGTGTCCATGTAAGTTTCCTCTGGGTTCTCCGGTTTCCTCCTGAAAACATTCCAGCAGGTGGATTGACTACACTAAATTGCCCCTAGGTGTGCGTGAATGTGTGTGTGTGGACAGTGCCCTGGCGTCCCATCCAGGGTGTATATTCCTGTCTTGCACCCAGTTTTCCTGGAATCGGCTCCAGATTCGCCGCAACCCTGCCTGAATGAGAACAAAGTAGAAGGAGCATTGAGAATATATGGATGCATGCTGCTTACTGACCTGTGAAAATTGTATTTGTGGTTGATTTTTTATTTTTTTTTTTTGTACTTTAAGTTGTCAGTATCATACAGCATTTATGCACTTATGATTTGCTCACTGGCCTTGTAAATAAATAAATAAATAAATAAAGACTGTCTGTATTTTGGTGACACTGACATGCTCTGACAGAGAGTCTAGTAAAATAACAGCGTAGTCAGTATGAAACCCTTTAATTAGATCAGAAGAGCAGGAGCTCTTCTGCAGTCAGAAAATATAAGCTTGTAATAAGTCGGTGGGCCTGAAAAGTAGCTTGCAAGCACAGAGGAGCGGCAATTAGTCGTGTAACAGGCCGATAATGGGCCTGTGTCTGGAGATGTGGGCCCGGAATGGAACATGACTCCACCACGGAGGATGCTGATTAAATTAAGGGGCCATTTGTTCTCTGTCTTTCCGGATAAACCTCTTACTGTGCGTGAGCTGAGATGCACTGATCGATGATTGGACTGTGCCGCGCTCGAGCGCCTCGGCGCGGGAAAAACACGGAAGTAGGAACGCAGCAGAAATAAAAATAACTGGCTGCATCCCAGTGGCTCCACATTCCCTATATAAGTGCACTACACAGAACGTGAACACAATGGCTCGTACACCTTATTCAGGGCACTACGTGTCTAATATAGATTCAGCCGAGGTGAAACGCATTTTAGATCTGCACTGATTTAAAAAATAAATAAGGCAAGAAGTTAAAATTTCATCAAAGTGACATTAAAGGTTATGAGAGTTTATATGAAAGCATCTGCGTTCATTTGTCTTTGTGTCAGGACTGGATAATTGAGCTAATTAAAACAATTTAGAGTTGAAAATAGCCTCCTGGTATTGACTGTTGTGATGTGTCTCGTGTAGGCTGTTGGGTATCAGTGTGAGAGCTCAGTGAGGGAGAAGGAGAGAGAGAGGGAGAGGGAGAGGCGGGCCGGAACTCGCCCATGGAGCAGGTGCTGAATGCTCCTCTTACTCCCATAAGCACGGACCCAAGGGTTTCCTGCCTCTCGTAATCAATTTAATTGCCTCTTTCTCAGCCACTCCTGTGGCATGAGGACGAGCAGCAGCTTTTCAGCAGAAGAAATAAAAGCCCGAGGACGCACAGCACCACCACTTTACTCTGTACTGACTATCAGAGAAATAACATCCTCCCAAGGTAAGTGAACGACTTTGTCCTTAGAAAACATGCCTGATTAAATCAAACACAGCCAGTATATTTCACAGGGTTGCTTTTTCACTTGAAGGACATTTAAGAAGGATATTGTGACATCCAAAACCCAAGCATTATTACTATTTTTTTTTTTTTTTTTTTTTTTTTTTTTTTTTAAAGTAGTGCAACTTTAGTGACCTTTTGTTAGTAGACATACTATTGTGGCATATTTCTTTGTTTTAGAAAGAAAAGAAGCAACAAAGAAACAAGAAATGTCTGTTTTTAAGTTTACATTTTTACAATTGTCATAGTCTGATGGAAAAAAGTGTACTAACTGTACCTTTCCTTGTTGCTGGATTGATATATTTATCTTCTATACCTTTAACCATGGACCATAATCACCTTTTAGTGTAAAATCTTTAGAATTACATATTTATATGCACCTTTCTAGGAAAAAATATACTCAAGATTAAAAAGGTGTATGCTTAAGGATAGATACCACCCCATTGGACTGGTACAGGTGAGGAATAGTTCAGTTTAGTACCCTTATTTCTGATAGACTATAATGTAATGCACTTAATATACAGTTATATATAGTGTAAATATAGTATATATAGTATATTTTAAAAATGTACTTTCTTTTTTAAAAATCTAATAATAATAATAATACAACAGAATTATACAGACATTTTGATTTTTAAGTTCTGTTTCTGATCACTCTGTCGTATTCTGCTACACCCTCAGAAACAAAAGAGTACTAAACTGCACCTTTTGTTATCACTGGGGCGATAACATCATCACTTGTACCTTTAGTGTGTATCTTTTACCTGCTTAGATGCACATTTGAAGTATTAATCTAAAAGCTTGAATTAAAGGTAGAGCATTGGTCCTTAAAATGCAACTGTATACTTTAAACTATTTTTAAAGGTCCGCTCAATTCGCATTAGACACATGTAAAAAATATATACTACAGGTACAAAAGATGTGTTCCTTAGGGTACCTACTTTTCAAAAAAGTAGGAAAAATAACTCCCTCATGGTGAAAAGGTAGGCTAAAATAATAATAAGACATGGTAATGTGAAATATACAGTTTTGTCCATGTGTACAAGATCAGATCTGTGAATATCAAGCCACACACGTCCTCTAAATTATTCATGTGCCAGTCTATAAAGACCGAACCCAAGGTGTGACTCTGGCACCCAAGTAGGCCTATTTATGTCACAAACAAATATTTATGCCAACAGGTCTCTGGACCTTGCTGTCCCTTTGAGTTGAAGATGGATATTCATCTCGAATCAGAACCCCTGATGCTCCGCTTTCTCCGGACTTTCCGAGACCTTCTGAGATTCGTTCTGTTCACTTACACCGTGTTATTTGGTGCCTTGATCCTGGCTGGATGGACCACCTACTTCATTGTTGCCAAATGAGACGCCATGGACAATTCTATCAACAACTAATGCCATGTGATTACTTTTCTAACCAGTTTCAGTTTGGCCACGAGTGGCCATTGTGTGCAGCTTTTTAAGTAAATATGAATTCATATAGCTATATTTTGCAAGCCCGTGGATTTTTTTGTGTGAATTGTTGAAATAAAATATCCAGCTGCCTGTTCAATCAGCATCTTATATTAGGCTATAAATGGAGATGGGACTATGGTTCTGATTTTTGTTTTTATCAGCTGAAACTCTGCAGTTTGATAACCAAGCCAGATGTATTTCACTGTTGGATCATGGCATTTCCAGTGTTATAACAGTGGGCTTATATATATATATATACACACAATATAGAGGACGTACAAAGTTTTCAGGGGAAATATTGACCCAACGTGGGCTTCTTTGCTAAGCAGCACTTAAATATCTGATGAAAATTGTGTATTTCAGTTGTGTTGGCATGTTGGTCACACAAATTACTGAAATTTACTTCAATAAAGTGGCAAACATGAAAAAAAATGTAGAATACAATCTCTTATAATATTATACAATATAGTAAAATATGTATTATACTTCACTGCAAGCACTGAGATTAAATGTAACAGATCCGATAGTTTACACATTTGTTGTTCAGTATTCACTGTCTTATACTGCAAGAAGAAATATTAATGTCAGAGCCTGAGTCCATCCAGCAATGAACAGAGAAATGCAATGGACTGTACCACCTGGGATATGGCCTGTACCACCTGAGGTTTAGTCTGCTTTTGTGCATTTTGAACACACTGCACTTAAAATTCATTTACAAATGGGAAATGTGTTGAGAGGGAGAGGCACCTTAGGCAATTGCATTGTGGGTGCACTTGTGAGATAGCACCCTGGGTATAACTGCATTTGTTTGAAAATGTGTTATACTGTGCTGTAAAGTGACGGATAATGTCTTAATCCGAGCTGCTAGGCTG
The DNA here is from genome assembly GCA_022758105.1 of Pangasianodon gigas. Lineage (NCBI taxonomy): Eukaryota > Metazoa > Chordata > Actinopteri > Siluriformes > Pangasiidae > Pangasianodon > Pangasianodon gigas. The sequence goes on from CM040477.1 coordinate 4,180,267, forward strand.
CTTGGCACTTATGGATGATGTTTTCCAGTTTCTCTACTGACACCTTGCTCACTGTGTACTCAGCTCTTAGCTACTGGCACAAAATGTGCACTTGGAGCTCCAGGGAATAAACATCCATTTAGCAGATGCATTGTAAGATTACTTTGAACTGACCAGTGACTCATAAATTCCATGTAAATAGATGCAGCATGATGATATTGACATGTGATTGAGTCCTCCTTCATATGAGTTCACTAACTCAAAAATCTAAGCTCGTCTCCAACTTAACTCATTTATCCAGGATCTAACTGTGTACACTCGTGTTGCCAGATTGGACAGTTTAGTGGACTTCCTAACACTAAAACAGGCCAGCCGATTCATCTGTGTGCAGATAAATTAACCGAGAAAGCTAGGCAACCTGCCATCCCAGCATGTCGCAGATATTATTGCATGGACAAATACATTTCAGGAAGGGAACTGTTTTTGGGACCAGCTCCTGTTGAGGATGCTAGGATGGCAGACTGCATCTGCAGCAGTAGTTCAGAAGCTTTTCAGAAGTTCTCTCACTAAAGGGGTCTGCTTAGGAGCAGTGCCCCATCGAAGAGAGATAGTCACCACGGATGCCTCCCTCACTGGCTGGGGGGGTGCAGTGTGGTGCCACAGAGGCACAGGGAGCATGTGGAGCCCTGGTGTGAGATCTGAACACATCAATGAACTGGAACTGAGAACATAGTGATGCTCAGGTTCATCAGTCATCAGGGTGTCATGAGGTTGGATGGTGCTCTCTGCCCCTCATGAAAGCTTTTCAGATGGGCTCACCCATGGTTAACCCCACTGAGAGCAATTCATTTACAGGGACAGGACAATGATGCAGCAGATGCACTGTCAAGGCACGAAGTGGTGTCACAGATCTGAGAAAGGTTTGACAACACACAGAAGAACCTTTGACAGACAGCCGGGACTCATTGCCCCACGACTGGTCTCACTGTCTACTGTGACCTTGCAGTCTAAGAAACACTCCTGAACACAAGAGCTCCTAGTACACAGGCTTTGTATCATCCCATCCCACAAATGGTGTGCAGTCCAGCGACTGGATCCAGTGAATTGCCCGGTTCCTAGAGTATGAAACTTTGTGCAGGGACCTCAAGACATACTACGATATATGTGGTGGCCGATGCTGAACATCAGCACAGTGAACATAATCTTATCACTACATTTCTCCCCCTTGAGGACCTGGAGGTCCTTAAGACCTTGCCTTATGAGCCCAAGTGGGATGCTGAATTGACATGGGTCATTGTAAAGACTTTTGCTAGCGATCACCTCAGATAAAAGAGTGGGAAAACTGCATTGATTGACCATGAAGTTGAACCTGCTAAGCATTCCTTGTTATGTCCAATGTGTGCCCTATGGTACTGTCTGCACCGGATGGTGACTATTCTATCATCAGATCAACTGTTCTGCTGTCATGGAGGAAAGGTGTGCCCAGGTATAAACAGAGACTGGCTCAGTGGGTGAAGGATGTTAGCATGGCCTACAGGTGTCCAGGATGCCTGGCCCCTACTGTGACACACCACTCCACAAGGAGCATGTCATCCTTATGTGCATTACTTCAAGGTGTACCATTACTCTGCTGCTACCTGGGCATCACTTTGCACTTTCTCCAAAGTCAAGGTCACCCCTCTCAGTTAGGTGAGTGTGATGGTCATCTCCATGGCTTGGGTTGGGTATGTTATCCAGGTGATTTTCACCACCCCTAGGGGTTAGGAAGAATTAAATAGAATGCTAGCTACATATGTAACTATGATTCTATGTACACTGGATAATGCCAGACTTCCGTGTCATCTGGAACCTGTGCTGGTGGTGTGGATGGCTTTTGGCTGTATAGTATACATACAGTACACGACTAGTGTTATTATTTACCGCTGTGTCTGACACACCATGTGGGTCTCTTTTCTGAAGAGTGCATTTTGGAATGGAGTGAGACAGGCAATAAGATATGGCTCATAACTGAGGTTGGAATGGCGGCCTTCTTGGAAACAGGCAGAAAGCTAGATATATAATTAGTTTTGATCATTTTAGCGATTGACTATAAACCTTTGTGTGAGATTTCTGCCATCTGGCTAAGCGCGCTACCCATTGTTGTCTCTTGTATCATGTCAACACAGAGGTTTAAAGGAGGGTTAAATATGCTTCACAGTAGTGCACATAAACAAATGTTAAATCATATATATTAAATGTTATGTTCAGTGTGTCCTGGCAACTAAAACATAATTCTGCATGGCAAATCACAGGTCCAGGTTGCTGCAATCGTAGAATCATACTGCTTAAGCAATAAAAAATGTCCACTCAGAAATACGTTTACTCTTAATAACAGAAAGGCACCAATGAATGGTAGTATATAACCATGTTTCACACTATATGGCCGAAAGTATGTGGACACTTGACCATGTGTTTTCTGAATCCTCCCCCTTACCCCACAGTTCATGTTCCTTTATGATAATATTTTAATCAAGTTCACTTTCTAATTGGCCTTATGTGATTTTAGGGGTCAAAATATTGCTGTAAGAAACATCCTACTAAGCTGTAGAACAGCCTAATGGATGAATCGATGTCCATAACAGTTTTTAGCTGCTTAAAAGCAGTGGCTGTCAATTATTCAAGAGCAACCAAGATTTAAGGCCAATCATATCAACAGTGCTTCAGCAGCACTTAACTTGGTGTTCTGTAAACAGCTCTCATTAGGAGGGAATGTTGATAGAAAAATATAATTATCAGAACATATTCTAGATTTTAAATGCACGTGCATGGTGTACTTTGGGCTTTTATCCTTTCTGGATGGATTACCTACGTGGATGTTGCTAAATATGTGAAGACACCATCTGCTAAATAATTAAATAAATAAAAAACTCATTTGGGGAAAGGGAAATATATAAACTATGAAATACACTGCCCGGCCAAAAAAAAAGTCACCATTTGGATTTAAATCAGCAAATACTTAAGAGCTGTTGATTGGATAATTACTATAGTGATTAATGTGTTTCAGCTGATAACAATTCTTTTAACCCTAACTGATGCAGTTAGTAGCTTCTCATTTCTTTAACAACCTTGTTGGAAGATGTATCCCAGGCTCATGGAAAAGATGTTACTGTGTTTCAGAAGGGTCAAATTAGTGGCCTGCATCAAGCAAAGAAAACAACTAAGGAGATTGCTGAAATAACTGGAATTGGGTTAAGAACTGTCCGATGCATTATTAACACCTGGAAGGATAGTGGTGAACCACCAACTTCATGGAAAAAA
>CM040477.1:4190280-4246483 GCA_022758105.1 Pangasianodon gigas
GAGTCCAGTGGGAAGTACTCTGTGGCTGCGCACATGGACGGCACTTACAAGTTCTGCTTCAGCAACAAGATGTCCACCATGACCCCCAAGATCGTCATGTTCACTATCGATATCGGCGAGGCGCCAAAGGGCGACGGCATGGAGACAGAGGGTATGTCTGTGCAGTGACGACCCTTTTCTTTACTATATATAAATAACCCTGTAGAACATTTTTGTGTTTGTTAGACATATAATATATATTTGTCATTATGTGCAGTTAAAATGCTTCTGAATCCTTTTACCATAAGATTATTTGTGCGTAGATAGTGAACCTAGTGCATGACTTGTGTACGTTGTTGAATGTCGCAGTCAGCTACATCTCTCGTCATTTTTGCTTAATTTCATCCTGTCATTCTTTTCATTTCATCTTTCTTCCTCTCTTTCCTGCCTTCTTCCTCTCCCTCAGTTGGTGGTGGCACCTGGGATGGTAGGTTTAATTGGGCTGCATGGAAAGCTTTGTGTACTATGCATTAGTCTTCCATTAACTATTGCTCTAGCCAAACAAAACATTTAAGCCCTTTCCGTAACACATGCCACGTTTGTGTAGTGTGCATTTGGTTTCTGGTTACGTGTGCAGTCGCCTCACAGTGCAGCTAATTGGAAACAGTTTGTTTTAAGAGTGGAAGTGGAATTTGGATTACTTATATCTCAAGTAGTGTGTTTTGTCCCCTTTCAAGATTTTGGACATACACATTGTGGCTTTCCAAAAAAAATAAATAAAAAATAAAGGACAGACTTGCACTAATCAGTACAGTGTGTATCTATGACAAGAAAAGAAGCACAGACATTTTAACCCCATCCATGTGAATGTGATTTCCTCGCTGCTCTCTGCTTGGTCATGCATGCTCCTGGCACATTAAGCATGTTCTCATCAGGCCATGTTCCATTACAGCGCACCAAAACAAACTGGAGGAGATGATTAACGAGCTGGCTGTGGCCATGACGGCGGTCAAACACGAGCAGGAGTACATGGAGGTCCGTGAGAGGATACACCGAGCAAGTAAGATCCTCCGAATACCTCGTCATTGTAATACGTTTTATAAGGGAACGCATGTTGATGTTGCGAGCTAAGGTTTGTTTGAATCCTTCGATAGACACACAGTGATAAGTACGTGCACGTCAGGTTTAACACGTTGTCCTTTTGTCCCTACAGTCAATGACAACACGAACAGTCGCGTGGTGCTCTGGTCGTTCTTCGAGGCACTGGTGCTGGTGGCCATGACCCTGGGACAGATTTACTACCTGAAGAGGTTTTTTGAAGTGCGGCGAGTCGTTTAATTCACAATTTGTAGCGGTTTTTGTATTCCAAAGTGTCTCGCCGTTCTTTGGACTTGTTTGGAGAATAAAGACAAACCATTGGGAAAAAAAATGGGAAGATGACCACGTCCTAGTCAATGACTAGAAATGGCTCGACCTGTGAAGGCTGCGAACGCACTCTACTGTTCCATTCATGGTCCTGTTTATTCATATATTTGTATTTGCGTAAAGGTGCAATGATTGAAAGATTTTCTGAGAATGTTGGACTCGATACGAGGTCAAACTTTCACCGACTGATTGGCTACATATATGAGGTCGAGTCAAATGAAAAATGGTGAAAGTACGACGTCTTTTTTTTTTCTCCCCCTAGAGGAATCTGGACACTTCATTTAATGAAATGGAGATTGTGTAGAAAAATTATGCATTTTGTGACACCCATTTGCAATACACAATGCAAAATTTTTAAAAAATTATACTTCTCATTTGACTCACCCTCATAGTATTTGGGGGGAAAAAAGAAATTCATGGAAAAAATATTCAATTAGTGCACCTTTTAAAATACATTTTAAAGATATCAGGAATATCCCAAAAGATAACAAATTTGACCTATGTTTAAAAGATGTTCTTTTTTTTTTTTTTTATCAGAAACATTATTCATGTGTTGGGCTTTAAGGCAAATAGATAAATGAGAGTTGTGTTCCCCGATTCTTGCCGTTATCACAAATGCTTCTTCCCTGTGACGCACTGCACAAATTTGCAAATTAGAGACGCAACAGGAGTCAGTACGTGTTGATTTGTTTCATGTGGTGGTGGAGTCGGTGGTCAGGGTTGGCTTTTATTAATATTTGTTATGTTATAATCTTCATAATGCCCTCTACACCAACCGGGTATAAATCAGGAGTTCCTTTGCCACCTCACGTCAGTGGAGGTAGCAAGATACAACAATGTCTTTTTTTTTTTTTTTTTTTTTTTTTTTTTTTTTTTTTTTTTTGTACTTCCCTTTTGAGTAAAGGATGTTTTGAAAATGGTTTAAAGAGATAAATCATGTGTTTTAAACATCAAGTCAGCTTCAATTTTTAGTTCTCCAGATGTGTCAGTTGTTTTGACTGAAGCTCATTTACAGACTGCTTTGTCTGTCATTTGAAATAAACTTCAACTCCTGTGTACAAAATAAACGTTCCTCAGGGTTTGGTATTCAGACCTATTACGTAGATAAGAGGCCTCAACTTAAGGCTGCTCTCCACAGTTATCAATCATGGAGAAGCCTATTTTCTTTTTGTTAAAGGAAACTCTAGAAGGGTTGGTGTTCTGAGCTAATGATTGTGTGGTTGTCCGTTCAAATTAAAGGTGTGACTTGTCTGTTCCCACTGTTATTATTCTTTCTACCTGTCCTGATATTTTCTAATGAATTTAGTTGGTTCTTTCCCCAAATTATAAACAAATTAGTAAATAAACCTCATTAGAACCTCATTAGATGAGTGAATTGCGTGTGGTAAACATAACCCGCCATACCCAATACACTCCTGCGTTAACGAACATGGTGTTTCTTTATCCTGCGAGCTTCATATCTGACCTCCTGCATGAAAGTAAAATCCTGTAACTTTTATTGGGTTCCTGGGTATTGAGGGATCTTCAAATCCTGCAACTCCCAGAGAGCCATTGTTTGACTTTTAAGAAAAGGATTTAAACCTCAACTGCTCAGCTTTATGCTTGGATTCTGCCTCACTTGTAAGTCAATTCAGATAAAATTGTCTGTGAATGAATACATCTAAGTGCTGTATAAAATAGTCTAGGTTGAGCTTTGATTAAATTTTTATGGTACATACATTGCAAACTTTTAATTCAAACCACAATTTCACAATTTCCTAGTCACCATTGGTTACCTTGATTACTAGAAAGGACCTGGGACTAATGATGGGACTGAGGAAGCAAATAAACACTTATGTAGCAGTGAAACCAAAAAAAAAAATCTAACAAGAAGGACTATTTTCCTACTGTCCATCAAAATATTTTCCCAGCTTTTTATTTTTTTAAGTAGGAAAGATGCAAGAACTGAGGATGCAATTGTCCAGGATATATGCCATATTTCATGTTTCCTGTACACGGTGTAAAAAAAAAAAAAAAAAAGTTTTCACCTGTACATCTAGTACATGAGTGGCAGATTGACCTGATTATTTAAATCAAGGTCAAGGAGGATCTTGATTTGATTGTGTGTCTCTGTAATGGCCCTTAGAGTGAGAGCATTACAAATAGAGCTTGATGAGTTCGTCGCTGACCGCCGAGGGCGTCAACACACCCAGGTCAGTAAAGAGTAGAGTGATGAGCGATGGAGGTGTGTAGTCAATTATCGGATGCTCCTGGTTAAAATCCTCTGCAGTTTTCAGCGTATCTGCTTTATACTGAGAAAGAAACAGACTTTTGTTAACCCTTTATAGGACCATATACAATTATATCAGTATCTATGTATATCTCAGTGTGAGTATGAGCACAGGACAGTCTTTATGATTACAGGAGCAGTTCTTAGAAGGTTCTTAATGCCTCCGTGTGTCAGTCACATACAGTGACATAGTACATGTCCAAAAGTATGAACACGTGACCATCACACCCATACGTTCTTGTTGAACATCCCATTCCAGATTTAGTCCACCTTTGCTGTTACAATAACCTCCACTCTTCTGGGAAGGCTTTCCACTAGATTTTGGAGCGTGTCTGTGGGGATTTGTGTTCATTCAGCTACAAGAGCATTAGTGAGATCAGGCACTGATGTTGGTGAGGAGGTCTGGGGTGCAGTCGGTGTTCCAGTTCATTCCAAAGGTGATCAATGGGGTTGAGGTCAGGACTCTGTGCAGGACACTCGAGTTCTTCCAATCCACTTGGTAAACCATGTCTTCATGGAGCTCGCTTTGTGTACAGGGGCATTGTCATGCTGGAACAGGTTTGGGTCTCTTAGTTCCAGTGAAGGGAAATTGTAATGCTACAGCATACAAAGACATTCCAGACAATTATGTGCTTCCAACTTTGTGGCAACAGTTTGAGGAAGAACCACATGCGTGTGATGGTCATGTGTCCACAAAGTATTGACCATATAGTGTACTTGCTGTAGCTTCTTGTACTTTTGTGTGGATTTGCCCTGTATGTCACTGTGATTTGTAGATGAAGACCATGTGACATTTTTCTAATCTTTAACTGTCCAACTTAGAGTAGGCTCAGATTCCCGTTCTTGGCTGACAGCAGTGGAACCTGATGTGGTCTTCTGCTGTTGTAGCCCATCCACTTCATGGTTTGATATGTGTTGCATTCTGAGATGCTTTTCTGCTCACCATAGTTGTAAAGAGTGATTATCTGAGTTACTATAGACTTCCTGTCAGCTCAAACTAGTCTGGCCATTCCCCTCTGATCTCTCTCATCAACAAGGTATTTCCGCCACAGTAAATCCCAGGACATCAGCAATTTCTGAAATGCTCAAACCTGCCCGCCTGGCACATTCATGCCACAGTCAACGTCACGGAGATCATGTTTTTTTTCCCCCCATTCTGATGTTTAATGTGAACATTACCTGATGCTTTTGACCTGATTTTATGCATTGTGCTGCTTTCACATGAATCCCTGAATGGATAACTGTATGAAGGAGCAAGTGCACAAGTGTTCCTAATAAAGTGGTTGGTGAGTGTATATTTCCAGTCATTCACAATAATATTAATGAAATGGTCAAATATGAACAATTCATGCATCTAATCAAGAATCAATAAACAAGAGAATTTTAAGGCGCTCACCTTAAACCTATCAGGCACATCTTGCTGATTGAGCGGGTAAAGACGCACAAACTTGAAACTCTCTGCCACCACGTAAAACGGCTTGTTGTGCGCTTTGGAGCACACCGCCATCTGGTAGGTGCCGATCTATCGGATTAAACAGTTACATATCCAATACCTTGTAATCAACAGAAGTGAAGCATGTATGCGAGTTGACACACATGAAACTGACCTTATTTATAATGCCTCCGCTTTCAACCACACCCTCAGCACCGACAATGACCAGGTCTACCTTCTCCATGATGTATCTGAAACCATTTACAATAACATAGTATCACATTGAACAAGTGCAACATTTGCTTTCAAAACTGAACCCCTTTTGCAGTTTAAAACCAGAGAAATCCCACATCGCAACGGGAAGTGTCTAATCAGAGTTCGATTATAACACATGGCTTATAAAGCGAACAGGGTTTGGGACACATCCACAGCAGACTGAGGTGAGATTCTCTCAAGCGCATGGTGCAGGCCAAGAGGCCAACCCTGTACTTCCTGTCATGTCTTGACAGGAGGGGCTTTGGGATATGAAAAAAAAATACTAATTTCTATTGCCAATAATGATAATAATAATAATAATAATAATAATAATAATAAACTTTATTTTATTATAGCCCCTTTAAATATTTTCTCTCAAGGCGCTTTACATAAGAGTATGTAGACATGTACAAAAAAAACAGTTAATAATAAAATACAATTCAATTATTAATAACAATAATAGTAATAATAATAATAATAATAATAATTAAATAACCAAAAAATAATAATAATAATCAAGTAAAAGTAATTCTAAAGAAATAAGTTTTAAGTGAAGATTTAAATAAACTAAAAAGACTGGGCTTCTCTAAGATCAGATGGTAGTGAGTTCCACAGTTTTGGAGCGTAATAAGAAAATGCTCTATCACCCATAGTACGCAAACGAGTCTGAGGATCAATTAAAAGACCAGAATCAGAGGAGCGGAGATCACGTTTTTGGGGTGTAATGGGTTAAAAGCTCAGCCATGCATGCAAAGCCTTGTATGTAAGCATAAGTATTTTAAAATCTACACAAAACCTGACAGGGAGTCAGTGCAAGGACTCCAAAACAGTAATGTACATGTAATGTATTATGTTAGAAAACAAAGGGACAGCAATTACACAGGATTAAAATATGAAATAAAAAAATTGTCTTACCCGACTGCAGCATCGAGCACTACTGTGACTGGGATATTGAGTCTTCGCAGCTTTTCAGCCATGCGTTGACTGTAAAAAAAAAAAAATTTTTAAAACATTAATACTTCTTAGAAGCAAAGGCAGGTCATATGTAAGAAATAAAACATGACAGAGTGTTGTGATGAGGTTACCACAAAACCCAAAATTGATTACTTTCAATTTTTTTTTTCAACAGCACATCCAGAAGTGTTATTGCACGCTCACACTGCCTTCTGCAACAACCTTTATCATTTGCAGATGATGTCTAAAACATCGTGTTGGGATGTATAGTGCTGTGCAAAAGTCTTAGGCACATGCAGAGAAATGCTGTAGAGCAAAGATGCCTTCAAAAATAATGAAACTAAATGTTTCTACATTTAAAAAAATACTGTAAAGAGCAGTAAACAGTAATAAATGAAACAAAGTCAATATTTGGTGTGACGATCCTTCACTTTAAAAAAAAAAACAGTAGTCTCAGGTACAGTGTGTGCAGTTTTATAAGGAAATGAGCTGTAAGTGTTACTGAGCATCTTGCAGAAGCAGCCACAGTTCTTCTGGAGAATTTGACTGTCGACTCGCTTCTTATTTCTGCAGCGAAACCCAGCAGCCTTCATTATGTTTTTTTATCTGAAAAGTGTCTCTTATGTAATCTGCTGCTTTCTTTACTGACATACTGACATTTTTCTGTAACATTTAATTTTGTGCTGGAAAACTAATGTTTGGAATCTAAAATGTTTTTGTACTGAATCAATAATGTAGAAATCATAAAATACAAATCTATAACAAAGTTTGTATTAAAAAAAAATAGGGTGGTCTAAGACTTTTGCTACAGTACTGTAAGTGGCTGTATATCAGCACATGGCTGTGTTTGCATTAAAAATTATACCGTTTTAACAGACGTTTAAACTGATTTTGATATTCACAATGTGTTTGTGTAAAATGGCAACACACACACACAGCTTAACCTTAAAATGATTCAGATACAACCCAGCCAACTTTCTGCTTCATTTCATTATGCGATTATTTTAACATTAGCTAACTTTGTAAATGCTTGTAGCTATTTCTGAATAATGTCCTGCTCTTGTCAGAACCGATTCCCTGCACTCCGTTTTTTTAATAAAGTGTCTGACGGACGTACCCAGAAGAATCGGGCTGTGATTCTGTCACATAGACGGTAAAACGTTTCTTGTCAGCCGCTGCACTTTCCAGAACTTTCAGCACAACCCTCGATGAGGAGTGTGTGAGGATTTTCTGCAGAATAAAAGCACAAGTCTCAGCACGTGATGTGTAAGTGAAATGGAACACATTCATATTGTAAATTGCTTAATTTTACATCCATATAATACATATTATAAATCATAAATTATTTAAGGACGTTAAACACAGTGCTTTGTAAGATGCTTACAGCCCCGTCTTTAATAAAAGTGTGGCAGAGTTTGGCCACTTTGCCTCGGGACAAGGACGTCTTCTTCAGAAATAGTTCTCCTCTGTCCACCATCACATTCTTGCACTTGGAGAGATCCTATAAAGAAAATAACGGTAATATATTTACTATGTGCACAGCAGCTGTTAAAGGAAAATAATCAACGATGGAGTAGTGTGATGTGGCCCGAGGTGGAGCGGAGTTACTGTTACCATCCCAAAATGTATTATTTTTCACCAACACTACATCCCAGAGTGTTTTATTCAACTTCTACCACAGCAATCTGCCAACGATTATATTTTTAATCTATTAAAATGACCTGTCGTATTTTTTATCCATTAGTTATAGTAATGTTTAATGCTGTGGAACATCCATGTGCATGTTATAGCAGCTATAAACTGCTGTTTCCTCAACAGCCACTTTCTTCTCTCTCTTTCTCTCAAAGATAATTAAAAAAAAAAAAAAAAAAGCTTGTCATGTTAAGATGAAACTGCAAATTTATCCGTTCTGAAGCTTTTCCTGTGTCTGAGAAACGGAAAGGAACAGCTTTACAAAGTGCAGACACTGGAGACTCCTTCCAAACCTGCTAAATAAACATCTCCTCACAGAAAATGACACGTTTTTAACACGTTTATGTGCAGTGTCCACTTTACAAGCCATGGGTAAGTTGCTATTAGAGAAACAATAACGTACGTGTATTATCAGAGCTGCTGTTATAGAAAATCAATCAACCAATCAGAATTGAGAATTCAACAGCGGTGTCATATATTTGCAAATATTTTCTTTAGAGCGATTTGAGTGACAGGTCAATAACAATAACAACAATATAACACATCGACGTTCATGGTATAGTGCAAGTCAACAAACAACTCAAGGGCTTTTGTGAAGACATTTACGTCTGCAGGAGAACTGGGAAATCTCTGAGCTTATTTTGTGTGTTAAACTGTGTTTGTCCACACGTCGGACTCACTTCATGCTCCAGCGAGGTGAGGCTGATGAAGCGCAGGAAGAGTTCTCCTCCTGAGGACACAGCCACAGAGGAATCGGCCTCCTCCAGCCTGCCGATGGCTTTGGTCAAGTTCTCTCTCAGGCCCACGATGGTCTCACCTACAGAAGGTCAATTTAAAGAAAAAAAACAAAATCATAATGTGACAAACAAAAAAATGATAGCTAGTGGACACCAGTTAGCATCTTACAGGCGTTATAAGATGGGTATTATCAGAGGTATTCAGCTAAAAATTCTGAAGATCCAGTTAAATAAAGTTATTAATAAAGTACATCTATCCATCCATCTGAAGTGGTTATGTTTTGTTTTCGCGATCTTCTCTGTCCAATCTGTTTCATCATCGATTTTTTTTCATGTTATCAGAAGTCCAGAAAGGCCATGCCTTACTTCTTCTTCTTCTTCTTCTTCTTAAGATAAAAGGAATAAAATTATTTCCTCGAGATCTAAAATTTCTTTTTTTCCTCACATGTCGCATCCATTTTTTATTTTCATCAGGGAGTGCCTTAACAAAAACTAGCTGGTAGAGTGGTAGACTTACAGCTTCACAGCCCTAAGGTCATGGGTTTGATCCTGAGCTCAGGTGACTGTGTTGTTTTCGCAATCTAGTACATCTATCTATCTATCTATCTATCTATCTATCTATCTATCTATCAGTGCTAGACCATTTCCAAATGAGTGTCCGTCACTTGACAAGGCGACTCAGAAATCTGCAATTAAATCTCCGTGAACATTATAGTGATCTTGACCAGGTGGACAGTTTCATCTCTCAAAAGCAACATGTGATAAACATGGAGATTACAAAGAAATGAAGAAAACCCTTTTCTTTGTCTGTATCTATAGACCTGTAGCTAGTCTCTGGTTCAATGAGCTGCCTTCAGCTAAATAATTTACATAAATGCATGTGATTGGATAAGCTGGAAAAGAGTAACTGGTACAAACAATTTTATAAAATCGACTTAAATGTAAATAACTGCAAATGCACAGTCACATGCCCTTGAGACTGAGAGCTTTAAGATAAAATAATATCAATTACAAAAAAGGAGGTGAATTCTGACGTCACAGTCAATCGCTTGACAAGACCCTAGTTTTTTACTTCATTTCCGAAGAGGACAAGGTGTGTGAAGGACAAGGTGTGTGAAGGACAAGGTGCTGAATGGTGGTCTTACTCTGATCCCTCTTCAGGAACTCCAGGAGAGAGCGGATCGCTGCCACTGCAGAGGCCACATCTGGATCTTGGCTCATCTGCTTCCTGAAATACTCGACCAACTCTGAAGCCAAACAGAACACAGGATTGTTCTAACAACAGCACGTGGTCTTTCAGGTGGATTCATGCTTGGCTACTTTTTGAGCTCTAGACACTTTTTTTTGTCACAACATGCACTTAAAGCACTTGATCAGAGCAGGAAAATTGCATGAGGTTATCAGATCATACATACATTACATACACATACATCATAACACACATCATGGCAGCAGGTTCATGCATACCTCCTTCATCCATCCTGCAGATTCCTGGCTTGTGTGTTTCCAAACCCGAGTGTGTGGAGCAAATATATTAAACCAGCAGCTCTTACAGAAGTGAAGCTTTTAACTTGAGCTCAGAATCCTGCACTTATCTCTCCAGCACGTTGTTGCTGATGCAATGAAAGACAGTAACCACAGTCACTGAAAGCAGCTCACACACTGATATCCTCTACACCACGATGTGCTCAATATACTGCAGTGATTTCTGACAGAGCTGAAAGATTTTTTTTTTGTTCGTGATTTCTTACTACCAAGACTTGTTTTAAAATCGGCTGGTCTTGAGAATCCACACCAGACACTGAATTTACTTTCCCACCCGCATTAAGACAAACCCCGCCTCCTGCGTTCTGATTGGCTAATCCTTCCTTAATAACGTAACATCGTGTATACGCAGGTATGATACAGCCAATAGTATGAGCCGTTTCTAAGACAGGAGGCGGGGTTTGTCGGAAAACGAGTGGAAGTAAAAGAACCTGTCAAACAGAGGAAGGCCGTGGTCGCATAATGATGACGTCACACACCCTGTTTCTTTTATGCTTATGGAACAAGGCGCTCAGCAATGGCATCAGGTAGCTGGATGTTCATGTGACAACTTTCTGTGTTTATTCTGCACCCGTGTTTGTGTTTGTTATTATTTTGTTTGAATGTTGAGCGTGTAAACTTTCAGATCTTTACTGATCTAGAGATTAATGCATGAGCAGCTTTCTCTCAGTCTCAGCTCAGGGAGCCAGCAGCCCTGAAATGTCTCTTATTAAAGCTGAGAAAGCTGTGTGATGAAACTCACTTACTGTTTCTGATCTGCAGAAGATGAGATTAGTCTTCTGGTCATTGTGGTGGACGTCAACCCCATCTGGTGGGGTCAGCAGTCTCAGAGACAGCCTGAGGTGTGTGTGTGTGTGTGTGTGTGTGTGTGTTATAATGAAGTGTATGTTATAATGTTCTGTGTGTCTTACTATAATGAGGTGTGTTGTGTGTGTGTTATAATAATGTGTATGTTATAATGTTCTGAGTGTGTGTTATAATGTTGTGTGTGTGTGCTATAATAATGTGTATGTGTTATAATGAGGTGTATATTATAATGTACTGTGTGTGTATTATAATGATGTGTGTTATAATTGTATGTGTGTGTTCTAATGATGTGTGTGTGTGTTCTAATGATGTGTGTGTGTGTGTGTGTTACAGTTTCTGAATTTGAATGATTCCAAACTGTAGTGAAGCTTTGTACACTGGCTGCAGTTTTACTTCTTTTAAAAACATATTATTCATTGTTCTCAGTTATTATTAAAGTGTACAACAGTTATTCTTTTTCTGTTGCTTTAATTTCATTTATACCACAACGCTGTTGAATTCTTGAATCTGATTGGGTGATCATTTTCTTACAACAACACACCCCAAAGTGCTTTATTCCTCTTGTACCACAGCAACTTGCCAGTGATTTTTTATTACTTTACTTCCTGTTAATTACTTCCTGTTATCATTGACATTTCAGCAGCTGTAAACATTCGTTCCCTCACCAGCCTCTCTTTTTTTTCTCTGTCTTCACATTAATAAAACAAAAAATTATATTGTATATATGTTATGTTTTGTTGTGTTACCAAGAAACCAGAAAGTCCTCCATCCTGAAAACCTGGAGGAAAAATTACTGACTATTACAAAGCTGAAGCTTATGGAAGGAGTCTCCAGTGTCAGTGCTTTGTAACAGTCGGTTTTCAGCCACAGGAAAGTCTTCAAGACAGCGGAAGCTTTTTCTTTTTCTGGACAACAGAGAGAAAAAAAGAGGGATCAGTTGTTTATAGCTGCTGTAACATAAGCAGTAACAGGAAGTAACTTGTTTCAAAGCATGAAGTGTGACTAAATGTATCACAAGTACACAAGTATGACTAATAAAGTGTGTGTGTGTATGTATATATGTGTGTGTGTGTGTGTGTATACACACACACACACACACACTATGGTTTAACTGCACTTCATTTTGGGCCTCATCACACCACCCTGTGATTGATTATTTTCCTATAACAGCAATCCCAAGTGTCTTATTCCCTCCTTATCTTCATCTTTCTCTCAGTTCACTCTGTCGAAATGTCTGGACGCAGTGATTGTCATGGCGAACTCTCACCTGGTGATGACTAGAACCAACAAACTGGCCATCATCGCTAGCCACTGTCAGGAGAAGTGAGACAGCTGATCCAGGCTTGTCTTTAATTATTATCATCATTAACATTTCATTTTCCCACAGTCTGACTCACACCTGTTTTATTTCCATCTGAAGTCACTTTCTATACCCAAGCAAGTACTGGAAAGCAGGAGATGCTGCCGGGGATCATGCAGCCGCGTCTGCAACTGGTGACGGCAAATACGAGCTGCTGTCTGTCGCTGATGACGTCATCGCTGAAGAGATCAGGAATCTCATGGCCAGAAGTGAGTTACATGTGTGCTTAGATGTGA
This sequence comes from Pangasianodon gigas, assembly GCA_022758105.1. Taxonomy (NCBI): domain Eukaryota; kingdom Metazoa; phylum Chordata; class Actinopteri; order Siluriformes; family Pangasiidae; genus Pangasianodon; species Pangasianodon gigas. The sequence goes on from CM040477.1 coordinate 4,202,972, forward strand.
ACTCGCTGTTAGCTCACCATGCTTATTGGTTGTATCACAAAGCACAGGGTTAACTTTACTGTGCCCCAAAAATCATTTGCATATGTGTGTAAACAGCTGAAATGTAAAAAGATGCCCTACACAGATGCATATTGGTGAAAAAAATCCAAAAATACTGTGATTTTTAAATCCTAAAACTGTATGTGAGCTAGCTGACAGTTGACTATAATATAATATATATATAATAATGGCATGTCTGTAATTGAAATGTATGTAAGCAGTAATAAATATCTCTTTCACCCCATATTAAAGCGCAAGTGAGAGGCCACCAGACCGACACGTTACTGGCTGGATCCCTCGCCAAAGCTCTCTGCTGTATCCTTTAAAACGTTCCGTCTACGTTTGTTTCACGTTCTGCGATACACATCGTGCTCAGTATAAACATTTTCTTAAATGGTTGACTCTCAGATATTCATCGAGTGTCCAAGGAACTGGAAGGTAAGCCTTGTCTTCAGTAAAAAATGGAAATAAAACAATATTACTGTTTTCTTTTTTTGGGAAAATTGAAATTGAATGCTGGTTATTAAGTGTATGTATGTATTTGTCAGGGTGTTGATTGAGGGTGAAATATAAATGACGCATTGCAGATTGTGTTCTATTGTTGCGAGTTCTTCTATTTTTGCAAAAGGCAGCCTTTCAGTAGTAGACACTGGAAACCTTTCTTCTGTGTTTTACACAATGACAAATCTCTATGGCATTGCAGGGAATAGCAATTTTAAACAAAGTAAATAAATAGGGATTTAGGGATATTTATTTATATATCTATATCTATCTATCTATCTATCTATATGTTTATATGACAATAAACTCCACTTGACTTGACTTGACTTGAAAAGTAGCAGCTAATGTAATTTAAGGAATATATGATGAGATAATTATGTGCAAAATAAGTGAGTACTAGAATCCCTAAGTAGCCAAGGTCTTTTTCCTGTCCTGATGACGTCTCTGGACTGCACTCTTGTCACAGTTTCCACTTCCTTGTTCTACATGCTATATGGCGGCTAAAAATAGTTCCTCCTAACAGCCAAACCACATCCTTGGTTCAGATGAGTGGTGCAGCAGGTGCAGGGATTTGAATAAGAGTAGTGAGTGCCACAGCACCATGAACCAATTTTGTCTGCGTTTGTTGCATTCAAGCAGATATATAAAATGAAAAGTTACCTTTAAGGAAAGTCAGTAGGGAGTTGTTTATCCCTGAACATGTTTATCCGCAAGGTAACTGTGAATAAAACCCTGGTGTGTCCAGATACATGATCTGCGGTACGTTACACGTGATTTACTTTTCTACTGTTACGTTCTATTTGCAGCTGGCCAAGACATGAAATCAAGGATATTGGTAAGAACCCAATCTCATTTCAGAAACTATGAGTATGAATATGAATATAAATATGAATGTGAGCTGAATATTCAACCGAACATGACTAACTCAGTAGGTTGTACTCTGCAGGTGATAAAAGCAGCTGAGGATTGTGCTCTGCAGTACATGAACTTCATGAACGTGATCTTTGCTGCACAGAAACAGGTCTTCATGAGATGATTGTTTTAATATTCCACAATCTCTGACTAAATAGTAGAGAATGTTCTCACCGGAAACTGCTCTCTCTCTGTCTTTCTCTGTTTGTTACTAGAATGTCCTGATTGATGCCTGTGTGCTGGACTCCAATTCAGGCCTTTTGCAGCAGGTTTGTTTTTCCATAGATGCTACTTTAATACTAATACTATACTACTACTTAAGTGGGTTTGAAGAGTCAGAGGTTAAGGATTCTCAGGTCATAGTCTGGTCTTGGTTGATTGCATTTCAACACTGAAAATACTTTGAATCCACGATTTGGACTAGTCTTAATCTGAGAGTCATACTATTGCTAGTATTAATCTGAAATCTTGTATGTGGTGATCTAAAGCAGAACAGCAGATGAAGCAAAATCTCACTTATTCCGATAAGATGAAATGTAAGATCTCTAATTTTCTTTATAGGCTTGTGATATAACTGGGGGTCTGTACCTAAAGATTCCCCAGAAAACTGCTCTGGCACAGTATTTGTTGGTAAGTTAATCATTCTTGAGTAGAATTCATCAGTAAAAGCACTAAACCTAGGAATATGGTCAAAATGATCATATTATTGAGTGTTGTGTTTAACGTGCATCAGTTTACATCAGAGTTACAGCTCTGTCTTTAACGTGTGTGTTTGGTGTTGGTGGAGCTGGTGTGTTATCAATGTGTTATTGCTTTTATAATGTTTTGCACAGTGGGTTTTCCTGCCTGACGCAGATCAGCGTTCACAGTTGGTGCTTCCTCCGCCGGTACACGTTGACTACAGAGCGGCCTGCTTCTGTCACCGCAACCTCATCGAGATCGGCTACGTCTGCTCAGTGTGCCTGTCAAGTACGTCTTACACTTCCGGCTTTGTTTTTTTTTCACTTAGACTATAACAAAAGGGTAATGAATACAAGGAAAATCACCTCGCTGATGCCTCGCTGTAAAATCTGATGGTGGATTATTGATGCTTTGGGGCTGGTTTGTGGCTTGTGGATGATGGTATCATGTGAAGATTGATGGCATCATGAATTCTGCTAAGTAGCAGGATGATTTAGCCTAAACACCTGGTTGAATCTGGAAGGAAGTTAATACTTGGCTGTAGATGAAGTTTTTAACAAAATGATGAGACAAGCATACTTCCAAATGAACTCACACAGTTGCGGGAACACAAAATCTATGTTTTGTAATGACTCTCAGTCTCTGGATTTGAACCTTTTAAAAAAAAACAGTCCATAGGCACAAACTTCAAACTATAAAGGAGCTTGAGATTCTGTACCAAGATCCCGCTATTGTCTCCAACCCTGTTAGACATTACTAGAAGAGACTGTTTAGATTTTAAATTGTATAATGATGTAGCTGCTATTAGAACTGGAGCGGATAACTGAATTAAAACGGACACTATCTACGTGAAAGGCTTGAAAGGCTTCCTATAATATAATACTATAGAATGATATTGTGGTCATATGGGTTTATTTACTTCTTTTTGTCATCCAACAGTATTCTGCAACTTCAGTCCTATCTGCACGACATGCGAGTGAGTACTTACAACGCTCTTCTCTTCTTATTTCATCCATAAACAAACCCTAGCACATGTTGCGTCTTCTCAGAATTTGCTGTGTGGAAGATTTTTGACTTTTTTTTTCCTCCCTATTTCCAGGACGGCCTTTAAGATTCCTCTGCCACAGATGATGAAACCGAAGAAAAAGAAACTTAAAGCTGCAAACTGATCCAGTCGTCTGAGAGACCTCTGATATTAATCTACGATTGAGTTTTATTTTGGATGCGTATTTTTTTGTGGAATTAGTACACAAAACCATGAACAGGGAATTAGATTTTTGTAAGAAACATGCATAAGAATGAGCTTTAACTGTTATGGTCAATAATTTTGGGGAAGTATTGCAGGTTTACATTTTTGTATTGTAAATAGAAAATAAAGATGATGCGTTTTGACTATACATTTATGAGTCTCTTTGCTATTCATTAAAGCCAGACTTGTGGGTTTTCAGGATATTGTACTAAGCAGTTTTTTTTCCCCCAGAAATAAACAAGCTAATATCTGATAAACAGAGAAAAACTGTAAACTAGTGTCAAAACTGTTGATTAATTTTCTATAACAGCAGCTCTGACAGTAGTTTCGGCTGTATTTCAAGTCACAGGTTTATATCAATGCAGTCGTTGTAATACATTTTTGTTTCTATAGTAACAACTCATTCACAGGGACTTGGCGGACGCTCCATATAATCAAAGACTAATAATAATTTTTAATAACAAATCATGTATTTGGTGATATGGTGTAGTTTTCTGTAAGGAGGTTAAATGCTGGAATCTGATTGGTCAGAAATTTTTTTGTATAACAGCGTGGCTCGGAAAGTAGTTCTGGCCGTAACCTGAACCATAGGTTAATATTACTACGCTCATTCTAATACATTATTGTTTCTATAGTAACAGCTCATACACAAGGACCTGTAATCTAAGACAAATAATAAACAGATTAAAAAAACGTGTTTTTTTAATAAAGTAAAACCTATAATCATTGATATGGTGAAGTTTGATAGGAGACATTTAGTTAACATTTACGGAAGGAGCCTCAGATGTCAGTGCTTTGTAAAAGTCGCAGTGCTTTGTGAAGTTTATCAGCTCAGGAAAGTCTTCAGGAGTTTACACTTTCCAGTTTCTCTGTAAAATGACAAGCTGCATTTTTTGAGCGAGAGAGAGATCTGATTGAGCACATGAGAGAAAATACAGAGTGTCCCAAAAGTCTCCATACATAGTGGAAATTAACACTTTTTAGCAAAATGCCTTCCATCATTTTTCATACTTAGTTTATATTATGTATATTTTTTCAGATAGCCTTTAAGAATTCCTTGGACAAAAGAAGAACGTATTGAAATCATTCTCATGGATGAATCAGCAAGGTTGTGTTGGACTTTAATAGGAAACATGGCGAGCACATCACACACGACAGTGTTGCCAAACTTATTAACAAATTCAGAAAGACCGGAAGTGTTGCAGACCAACCGAGAAGTGGACGTCCACGAATATCCACTGACGAAGACATAAACAGTGTGGTGCTGGCAAACACAGTCCCCTATGCATGGAGACTTTTGGGACACACTGTAGTAAAAGGAGTGAGGCTGGTGACTTTTTCTATAACTTTTCTATAACATAAGTGAGAACAGGAACTATCTTGTCTCTCAGACATGCCACAGCATTAAATCTAACTATAAACCATTAAAATGTGTCGTTCATTAGTAAATTAAACATTGTAATTGTTGCCAAATCGCTGTGCTATAAGCAGAATAACACACTCCAGACTGTGCTGTTATACAAATACTGTATAATGCACTCCGTTGCACGTTGTGCCACATCACACCACCCCACCACTCTTTCTATTCCTTATAATAGAAGGAGTCTCTGGTGTCAGCACTTTGTAACAGTCAGTAAGTTTTCCACCACAGGAAAGTGTTCAGGACAGAAAACTTTGTGGTGTCTGGTTTCTAGGTCACATGACACGCTGCATTTTTTTTCGAGGCTGGTGATGGAACAGCTGTTTATAGCTGCTATAAAGTAAGTGACAATTCAATTCAATTTTATTGTCACAAAGCAGGTTTATAGAAATATGTAAATTCAGGATATAAATTTTAAATTTATAAATTTATCCCAAATGAGCAAGCCAGAGGAAGGTGGTGAGGAAAAACTCCCTGAGATGATATGAGGAAGAAACCTTGAGAGGAACCAGACTCAAAAGGGAACCCATCCTCATCTGGGTGACACTGGATAGCACAATTATAAATAAATCCCTTCTATAACTGTGTACTACATGGACAACTAGTGCAATTATGTTACCAGGAAAATTTGTTATAGCTTTCACATGAAGTCTGTTCACTGATGGAGACATGAGTGCAAAACTGTTCATGGGAATTGCAGTCCTAAAGCCTTCATAGCAGTTGTAGTCCAAAGCCATCTTCATGGTTTCTAAGGGGTACCATCCTCAGTAATCTCATGTAATAGGAACTAACTTGTTTGACGAATGCTCCACAACATTAAATGTAACTATAAACAGTTGAAAAGCATGATGTAGCGTTCATTAATAAAGTATAAATTAAAATGGTTGGTAAATTGTTGTAGTAGAAGTGAAATGAACCACTTCAGGATGTGTTGTTATAAAGAAAATAAGTGTAGTAAAAGTAACTCCGCATCACACCACCCCGTTGTGTTGATTATTTTCCTACAACAGCACGCCCCGCAGATGTTTCATTCCTAATCCACCCGGATTTAACTCCTTTTCAACAGGTGGCGATGATGGACGCTGTTATAACCGCTCTTAGCCAAAATAACGAAAGAAACGGGTCACGTCCCAAATGGCACAGAGCTCCCTCCCTATGTAGCATGCTAAAGTAGTGCGCTTATTAGTGTTACTGAGACCCCACGGCCTTCTTTAGTGCGCTAGTTAGTGCCTTAGTGCGCGGTTTGGGACGTTTCCCTCTTTGTAAGTTGACGCTACGGGAAGTTGGCGTTGAGGCAGGTAAATTTCATGAAGTCTCTGAAGATTACAGTAAAATTAAAAAAATTAGCCTTTAATTAGAACATTTCAGCTATTAGCTAATTAGCAGTGTGTCAAGATAACTAGCTAGTTAATCTGTCACAACATGTCCGTGCGCCAGACAGGTTAGCATAACAAGCCAACTAGCAACAACGCAAAATAAAGCTCGGATATTTATTAAAGCACTAAAGTAAAACAGTTATAACTATTAAAACTATCTCAGCACTGAATCTCTGAAGCTCTTAGCTTTGTCTCTTTAAGCTAAGCTAAGTTTTAACTTGGACTTTTATTAACTTTACTTCTGCATTTCATTTTACGAGCGTTTTGTTTCATAAAGTTAATCTATTTGCTTGGCAAGTTTTGTTCAGCTTTACTGTCATTCATTTATTAATTTATTTGTCATTGAACAAAAGCTGAACACTGGTTAAAGTAATGGTCACGAGTTTGTCATTAGTGCTGGCGGTTTGCAAACGAATCGGCTCTTTTCCACGGAATCGATTCGCAACACGAATGAATTGAATTTGGATTTTTTTTTTCTTTCTTACTTCTAGTTAATTAGACGTGTGTAGAAAACAAAAGTCTTGTATGATATGACACCAAGAATGTGTGTTGAACAGAGTTGAGATTGTAATCTAAATAATGTATGAAGTGCACGAATCGTTTCATTTTAAACATATAGTTCGAAAGAATCGACTCAGTAAATCAGTAAAAGACTCAGTAGTTTTCCATAGGGAGGCATTGTAAGTTTGTATAACTTACTTTTTATGTAATTGGCCAATTGTTGAACACCAAAAGGACATTTCCAACCTCTTCAGATAAGAAATTCGTGCTCAGAGTGTATTTTCAGTCGGTTAACTGGATAACTGCATATCTGATTTCGCAAAAATAAGAGTTTCTGTTTTCCTAGATGGATGAGATTACTATGAAAGTACTATCTGGTGTGGCATATTTCACTTCTCTATCAGTGTTCAGACTTATGAATGCGTACTGTACAGTGTTGATCCTTCCATCATCAGGTGAAGGAGTGGATCTGAGGAGGATGTGGGCCGGGCAGAAGCGAGGGATCCACGTCACACAGGCTGAGCTGCTCTGCAAAGATGGCTGTGGGTTTTACGGCAACCCAGCCTGGCAGGGATATTGTTCCAAGTGCTGGAGAAAGAGGACACGCAAGACCGAAACCAGCAAAGAGGATCATGGGTAAGAGTTCTGATTGTATCTGGACTTGCCTCATAAACTGTAGACGTGGTGTGAGTAGCAGTAATGAGACACTGCACATGAGGCACGTGCCAATACTTTTAAATGATGATATTTGCCCAACCTTTTGTAATGACTGCGTGAATTTGTATTTAATAATAATAATAATAATAATTAATGTCTACAATTGACTTCAACATACATTTTTGGGGTAGTTACTAACCAACACAGTTTGTGTGTATGTTAGAAATGTACATGGCATGTTTAAATTTGGCTAAAATAAAGATTCGGTCCTTATGATTGTTTATGAATGATGTATCTGATAACAGGTTAACGGGTGATGTGTGATTTCGAAACAGTGCTCCTGAAAGTAGAAGCACTTTTTTTTTTTTTTTTAAATCCTTCTAGCAGCTTGTCAAAAAAATCTTTTTGTTTTGTGGCCACGGTCAGGCTCCATGAAGACGGAAGTTCCCAGCTTAGCTTATCTAAAACCGAAGAGAAGAAAAATGCAGAGAAGGGTAGAAGGTCCAACACTATTATGCGCCTCTTCTGGGGAAGTTCTTCACCACCACGGCAAGGTATTAAAGCGTATAATGCTCTTATGTACAGTAATAAACTGTTTAATAGTCTTCAAGCTTCTAAATTGATATTTTCACTTGGAAGTTTCTGTCTTTACTTGTCCTTAATAATTTGACTCCTTCGAATTTTGAAGCAATATTTGGTCAAAAAAGTTGTACAAATGTCTCTTACTTTAAATGTAGGCGTTCAGCAAAGACAGGTTGGTTTTTGAAGTTAGCTTCTTCTTGTACTAGAGCTAAAAGTCTGTTGTTCCTATCAAGTAGGGGACTCTAATAGATTTATTATTTTCCTCAAAAGACATTCATCAGTCCCCAGTCTTTTTGTAAACATGTTCATAGCCAGTTCAATTAAACAAGCTCAGTTGTTTGGCTACATAATACCATTTGTACATAAACAGTTTCATAATGTACAAAAATGAGCTCTTAGCAAGTGACAATACCTTGAATGTGCAAAGTTTTCTAATACTACTTCTGTAATTATTATCACTCAGATTATTCAGCTTGTTTTTAGTCAGATTCGATTATCCAGCTTGATGATAAAGAAAAAGCTTTACATTTTCTTATTCTATTGGCAGATCATTTTGCTTCTTTCTAGAAATAAATGCTTAAAATTAGAAATATTGTCAACTGAGCAAGACCATTTCAAGCTTGAAAGTACAAAATAAATAGAAATAGGCTTAATAATGATATTTTATTGTATTCTTGCATTAGGAACTACTAGATAAATTTGAATATATTCAAGATATTTTTGCTTGCTAGGGTATCATTGTTTGCACTGCAGCAGAATAAGTCTGCATTTAAAACAAATGTCTACAAATCATGACTTTGCTGATTATTAAAAGATAGGTGGCAAAATAAACAAGTAAAAAAACCTGATCTAACTCTGTAGAGGTTGGTAAAGTTCAGGATTTTTTCCAAACTATACATTTACTAGAGATGGAAGACTGACTATTTGTCTCTCTATCTATTTTTCTATTTTTGCAGAGTCTCCTGAAGGCCAGGAAGCAGCCCTGAAGGCCTTTCAGAGCCTGGAGCCTGGCGATTTCCCCGGCTTTCTCAAACTGCTGCACAAGCCGTCCTCACAGCGTCTGCACTCCCGCTGCTCAGCCTTCCTCAACACCATCGAGGCTTACCACGTAAATCCCTCTCCTAGCCTCCTGTTTCCTACCTGTACACTTCAATAACAGCACAGCATCTTCCAGAAAACATGTTCCTGCTCATACATGGTCCTGTCTGTTTGTTTCAGGACCTTCCTGTACAGAAGCAGTCAGACCTGGTGCAGGATTTCTACCAGAATATTGCAGTTCACTTCAGTGGTGAGTTCAGCAAGCTGTCTGCTGGAAATAAGCTTGTTAACGTTTACCGGCGCAAGCCGCAGCAAGGTTTAAGTGTTCATGGGGATTGTTTTTGTCACATTTACATCACCTCTACAGAGCAGGATTACTGTGTGTTGACAAGCTGCATGGCACTCGTAATGATAAACGCTCAAATCTTTCCCGTACGTTCAGGTCTGCCCGAGCCGCAGGTTTCTCAGATGATGGAACATGTCGAGAAGTTGATCATGACTCGTCTCCACAAGTGGGTCTTCTGCCATGACAGCTGTGATGACGAACAGAAGGATCTAACACTCCAGAGAAGGATCAAGTAAGTGCTGATGCTGAGGTCTCTCATTCTCAGTAAACAATATGCTTCTGAATCCAGGAAGGGTTTTAACTGATGCGTTTTACTTCTGTGATTTATATACGTGATAGGTGTCATAGTTTAGATGTTAACTTTATGCGCTGCTTGGATTTATTTTGTTTCAGAGCTCGTAAAATAATTAGTTAAAAGCTCCCATATGCCACTTATTCCATGTTTTGGTTGCCCAGAAACTTCACTGACTAGGCTAAAAAGTGTAATATCATGTTATAATGTATTGTGAGCTAGGCAGCTAGTTAAGTGCATTTATATGGATTAAGGGAAATGAACGTGTCTATGAATTCCCGAGGGAGAGAATGACTTTGTCGCCATATCCTTATGTAGCGCTTTGACGTTTGCGCCCTCAGTGCACCCTTTGGCTATGAGATACATAAAGGATAGCGTGTATGTCTGGTTAGCATCTTTATTTTCTCTTGACAGGCATGTTTTGCTAGCAGGAGAGTTATGACGGCTTTATTTTGCAATTTATGTTGCTCGGCTTCGTCAGTGTTTCCGCGTACGTGCATGTTCTGAAAAGACCGTCTGTAATTGTTGTACAAGCCAAATGATATGCATAAACATCGTTCCACTGTCAACCAGGTCGCATCTCGGCTTTTGTGTGCAGTGCAGCAGGTGGTGGGATTCGGATTATGCGTGTTACATATTAAAGCTACATACCAAACAAATACTTTTGATTTCAATAAAGATTACTTTTTTTTTCTTTAACTGGTTGTTGAACCTACTTGTCCTCCAGGCAGCTACAAATAAAAACTAATAGCCCTGACACAATTTGTCCATGCATGTGATTGTTTTGTTTTGTTTTTATAAGTCAAAGAGTAATATAATGATTATTTATTTATTTATTTTTTTATTTATTCCTCTGTTTTAATCTGACAGGTCTTTGAACTGGGTCACTCCTGAGATGCTGCGTGTGCCTTTTCCACAGGGTGGCTCAGACACCAGTGACCCGTATTTACCTGCAATTACAGGTGATGACCTGACAGCAAAAAAACCCTCTGCTTCAGTTATGAACATGATAAAAATTCTAAATTGTCACTTGCTCATAAATCTAAGCATATGTCCAAAAGCATATTTTGAAAAGTTTGTACACTCGATTTACACTCATGTCAGTGTGTATGCACCGTATGGATAAATGAGGGTCCTGCTTTAAACCTGATACGTGCAAAACCTTATTTCATTATTCCGTACAAGATCAGGCATTCTTTCTCAAAGCAGATTCAATACAGTGCTTTAATCTAATTTGAGAAATCTTTTCTATGTTGTATCCCACAGCCATCATAGAGATGGACGCCAAGCGTGCGCCTCAGGATAAACTGGCCTGTTTGTCCAAGTGCAGTCAGCATGTTTTTCAAGCACTCGCCTCAGAGAACAGGCAGCCTGCGAACGCAGACGACTTCTTGTCCGGTCTGATTTACGTCGTTCTGAGGGCCAACCCGCCCCGTTTGCACTCGAACATAAACTACATCGTCCGCTTTGGCCTGCCACACAGCCTGATGGCAGGGGAGAGCGGCTACTACTTTACAAACCTGGTGGGGTTACAATACTATATATATACATACATACATACATACATATATACATACATACATACATATGGGCCATTCATAAACTGTGATCTCTTTTCATTCTGTCTTCAGTCGTGCACTGTTGCCTTTATTGAGAAGCTGGACGGCCCGGCGCTTAACCTCACCCCGGAGGAGTTTAACAAATACATGCAGGGCCGAAGAGCACCTTCCGGGCCAACAGAATGTGCTGGCCAGAGCAGAGCCCAGGAAAACCGAGAGCAGCTGGAAAAACTAAAGAACCGACAGGAGAAGGTCGAACAAGGTGTACGCGCTCTTCAGGAACAGCTGGATTTGTGGGTACGTTCTGTGCAGGACCAGATCGATGAAGTCAGGGCTCAGTCAGTGTTGGTCCTGAAAGACGACGTAGCTGAACCTCAGCCTGGAGAGACTGTGTGCTGACTGTTATTTAAAGAAAGCAGTTTCCACTTTGTTTCTCAGTGTGCTGAATCTGCATGTTGGATTAAAAAATGCAGATGAGAAGAATTTAAACAGAGAAAGATGGTACAAAATCTTTTAGCTTCTCTGTTACTTTGCACTGGTGCTGGAATCCAGAATTTGCCAGATTGAAAAATTTATTAGCACTGTTTTTAAACTTATGACTTATCTACAGATGACCTAGATGTAAATATTGAAATATTCAGCAAAGGACCAGTTTTTTTTTTCCACAATATGGAGAGCAAAAGCATATTCAGGTTGTATTGCTACACACGGTGATTGCGGCATGCCCTTTAGTGCATGTAAACACTTTGGTGAACATGGGATTCGTCACAGTTAAAGACGGAGGCCTGCACCAATTTGGACAAAATTATTTTTTTTCAGCATATGAAAAATATTTCATGCTCTTGCAATATCAGTATTACAATATTGCAATGACGATTAACAACTGATATATTGTGCACTAATGATTTAAGACAGATGTTTGCCCAACTCGGTACAGTACTTTTTTTTTTTTTTTTTTTTAAATAATAACTCATAATTTAAGTCAGGTATCTTCTGTAGTTCCTTAATAGGGTCTCAGGGTTTCATTTATAAGCTTGGCTCATTTGCCATTATTGTGTCACCTTCACCAGTGTGTTTTAGCTCCTGCCCCTTACAGGTCACAGTTTAAAGCTGCTCATCAGTTCATCAGGGAAAAAATGCTATTACTGAGCACAGCAGGGTCAACAGCAATGTCATCAGTGAGGCGTATGGATCAGTAAAAACTCCTGATTTATACACACTTTTGAGGAAGTTCATGACAACAGGTTCATGTCAGGTTGATGTTTATGGCAGTAAGTCTGTAAGCTTTAGGCTACATTAAATGTAACACTAAAACCTTGGAGCTGTAATACTCCCAAAATCTCAATGTTTTGTCCAACATCTGCTTAGAAGACGTGCCATAAGTCATCCAGTGACCACATAAGGCATTTGTTGGATGGTGTAGCCTGAAATCACTCTGGAAAACTATGCAAATAAACATTTAAAACTTTTAGTCATTATAATCTGGGTGTAGATGCCACCTGGGTTCTGTGTTAACTGTGTTATGGAGCACTGATGGGTTTACTCGATGTTTTTGAATCGCAATACTACTAAATTTTCTTCTGGCAAATTAATGTGTAAAGTTCTCATTAAGCAGGTACCTGTGATGACCTTTATGTAGCTCTTGACGAAATGTACTTTCTGTTTGTTTTCTGATGTTATATTTTCTGTTATACAATGTTATATATTCTGTTATATAAAAAAAAATCCACAAAACAAGCAGAAAGTGGCAGTTTGGTGCTGGTTGGAGAAAGCTACAGACGCAGACCATGGTGAGATTATTCTGAATTGAGCGGTGTATATACATTCCAGTGTCTCAGGAGTGTGTGTCCATACTGTTAATGAAGTGAAGTATGATGCAGTCTATGCAGTTATTAATGAACTATGAAATTATTTTGTATCTGTTCTTTTACCACTCTGGAATGAAACTGTGTATTTACATATTTAAAAGGAACGCTTTGAAAATAGAGCAAGAAAATAAATGAATGTGAAAATTAAACTTATTAATAAAAGGAATTCAACAGATTCTCTTCGCTTCTCAGAGTTGTCATTGAGGAAGATATTTTATCACACTGCTGTCACTGTTCTGCTGATTAACATGACATTTTAATGGTGCACTGAATTATTGTGCATAAAATTACACATGCCACATTACTGTATTTCTGGAGAATAGATAGATGAAAGGCTTATGTGTGTGTGTGTGTGTGTGTTCTCTTAACAGCATTGAAATGGCTTTACCACATCTACTGATGTCAGCTGTTCAACAATTCCTCATTCTGAATTCCACTGAAATACTAATCACCACTTTTGAATGATCAACATTTTTTTTTTTTAATGTTGCTTTTGCTACAGATATAAGCCAATGTTCCATTATTTGCCTTTCTAGATGCTGCACGGTCATGGGGCAGCATGCTCATTGCCCCATTTAGCTTCATAGAGTTATTATTGGTCAAAAGGAAAACTAATGAGAGCTAATAGAGGCCCATTGGGACAGGAATCACGTTGCCATGTGCTCGGCTCTGTAATTATTTTGGGTAGAGGAGGATGAGTTATTGGCCAGTTATTGATAGGGTTGCCAGATTGGACTAGTTTAAAAATATTCTGAGGCTGCTGAGATCTTTTTTCATAGAAATAATCAGAATTAAATCTAATAGATTCTACAAACAAAGGCAAACTGCAAGTAGAGATAATGTGTCTGTGATGTACAGAAGCATTTCTCTTGTAAGATCTATTGCGAGGATTGGAAGAAGGAAAGGAGGATTACGGAGTGGTTAATGTCAGAAATGTTTCTGGACCATGATGACCTTGTTTTCCCCGTAAACACTGAGACAAAAAAACAACAACAATGTGTTTCCCATTTCCAATGCCTGAACTTTATGGGCTAGTTTCAGATCTTTTGTGTGGTTTTTGAGATGAAGTTGGGATGGAAATTTTGCTGAAACCTGGCAACCCTGGTTAATTAGCTCTTCTGTGCGTCTCAGTGGTGAATTCTATGGTCAGGAGCTGCTGCTGGATCCAATGAATGATCTTTATTAAAGTTCTGGAAACGTAGAATTACTTTCATCTACCACAGAGTGAATTAATTCTTAGTATTAGCCCCTTTTTTTTCTCCTGAGGTTACAGTGGTGGAGATTACTTTACACTACTTGTTCCTGTTGTAGTTATAAGCCTAACTCCCTGATTACTTGATCGATTGAGTTACATCTAAAGCTCAATATTTTCATTCAGTCATTCGTCTTCAGGACCCACTTTATTCTGGTCAGGGGTCACCCTGGATCTGGAGTCTATCCCAGGAACGCTGAGCACGAGGCAGGAATACACCGTGGATGGGAGGCCAGTGCATTGCAGGACACCGTGCACACACTCACTCACACAAAGAGGCATTTTAGCATGAACAATCCACCTACTGGTATGTTTTTGGGAGGTGGAAGGAAACTGGAGAACCCAGAGGAAACCCACATGGCCATGAGGAGAACATGTGAATAGACACGTTGACCTGGAGAGCCTGGAGCTGTGAGGCAGCATCTCTACACTCTGCACCACCCTTAACTTATAAACAACTATAAACAATTTCATCGTTAACCAAACCATGAAGAGATTCTGTGAAAATATTACTGAGAGTCTCCATTTGAACACTGTATAACAGGATGGGGTCATGGGAGTGGAACTTTTAGCTCCTAACTTAGTCTAATATAATAATAATAATAATAATAATAACAATAATAATAATAATAATAATAAACCTGGAATTGTTGCAGAATGACTTAACATGACATTCTAGTCATGTTAAACCATTTCAGACGAATTGTTAGGTGAAGTTTCCAGGCTCTTCAGGGATCTGCTGGAAATTTTTGAAGCTTCCTATTATAAAACACCACATGCATCATTTTCATGCCAATGAGACGAATACCGCAACGCGTTTCCCAGAGGTCCTAGTTTGTCCCCTTTGGCACGCCGTACGCGTAGTTTTGATCAGCCATGAAGATGACGGAGGAAAACAGTAATAATCAACCTGCTATTACAATGGAAGATGTCCAGCGTCTGATGAAAAAGAAAGATGAAATCGAGGAGCAGATTAAAGCATACTACGAGGTGCTAGAAGATGTAAGTGTCCATCAAAACAGTCAGCTATAAACTACATGAAACCTTCTGGAGAGCTGATTAGCAAGTAGCTGCTACAGCTAACGTGTGACTGTGTGATGTTTATTCTGCTCTGTTTGTTTGTTGGTTTGTTTGTTTGTTTTAAAATAACGCTGTACTAATGTTTTGCTAGCTAATAAATGGTTTAACTAGCCTCAGTCTGTGGAATTTAAACTTATCTAATGAGCTCAGTGAGGTGGTTCAGTAAAACATAAACACAAACACACATTCTGAGAGAATAGCTCTGTTAAATAACATTAAATAATCCACCAAATTTATTTTCTAAATTATTAATGATTGGTTTATATTGGGTACTATACTATATACTATAGTATATTATAGTATCTATATACTGGGTGATGTGGTCATCAGGAATTCATCTGCAAAACTATTGTCCTTGAAATTAAATAATAATAATAATAATAATAATAATAATAATAATAATAATTGCATGAACCTATGAAGCCATGCTTGTGACATCAATACTTAATAAAAAATAATGCATGCACATGACTTGGTAAGGTGTGTGAATAAAATAGTTAAGTCATGGCCACGACTTAGTAACCCATGGGAATGAGATGATTATGTCGTAGGAATGAGATAATTAAGTCACAAAAATGAGATGATGAAGTTGTAACGTTAGGGAATGAGATGTTTTAGTTTTGGCTGCAGCTTAGTAACATAAAACACAGCTCACCTCCAATACATCAGCGTTAATTCATTACATGTTGGAAAAAAAAAATCAATCCACTTTTTTTTTTGCAAAAAAAAAAGCTTTTTCTTTGTTTGGCCCTTTAATGTCGCATCTCCTTCTTCTTATACTGCTTCACTTCTTATAAGATACTTTATTGGCATTGTACAAGTACAACGAGATATTGTTTGGAGTAAGTCAGTCTTATTAAGCTGTGGCCATGACTTCATTATCTCGTTCTCACAAATTAATTATCTCGTTTCCATGCCTTACTAAGTTGTGGCCATGTCTTTATTATCTCGTTTCTGCGACTTAATTATTTTGTCCTCCTGTTTTTCTAAGTCATAGCCATGACTCTCGTTCCCACAAATTTGTGACTATCTTGTTCCCATGCCTTACCAAGTTGTGGCCATGACTTAATTATCTCGTTCCCATGACTTAATTATTTCATGTCTGTGACTTAATTCTGTACCAGGAATGAGATAATTATCTTGTTCTCCTGCCTTACTAAGTCATGGCTATGACTTAATTATCTCATTCCCATGAATTAATTATCTCATTCCCATGCCTTACAAAGTTGTTGAAATAACTTCATTATCTCATTCTCGCAATGTAATTATCTTGTTCCCGTGCCTTACTAAGTCTTATATATGACTTAATTATCTTGTTCCCGTTGTTCCCATTCCTTACTAAGTTGTGGCCATGACTTAACTATTTTGTTCCCATGACATAATATCTCGTTTCTACACATTAGTTATCTCATTACTACGTTTTAGTTGTGGCCAAGCATTGTTGATTTTTAGGAAGTGATATCACCTTTACGGCAGAATTAACTAACTGTTCTCACGTTTTATTGCATCTGTGGTGTATCACAGCAAGGCGACGTGGGCATGCACGCACCTCTAGTGGATGTGGAAGGCTATCCTCGTGCAGATGTGGATTTGTTCCAGATCCGAACAGCAAGGCACAGCATCTCATGTAGGTGACTGCATCTGGGAGATTAAGGCTTGCACAGTTTCATTTAGATGCACCTGTGATGTACTTTAGAAGACAGCCACATTGATCGGTACATTCATTCATCTTCAGTAAGCACTGTATCCTTGTCAGAGTCTCTCTGGACCCGGAGAATATCCCGGGAAGACAGGAAGGCAGGAATATACCCTGGATGGCCAGAGCACCATGCACACACACATTCACACCTAGTGGCAATTTAGACTAGCCAACTCACCTACCTGCAGTGTTTTCAGAGGTTGGAGGAAACTGGAGAACCCCCGATGAAATATTTGGAGACATGGGAAAACACATGAAACTCCACACCCTTGGAATGAGTGTGTGAATGTGACCTATCCAGGACTGGTGTCCTATCCAGGGTGTATTCCTGCCTCGTGGCTCTG
The DNA here is from genome assembly GCA_022758105.1 of Pangasianodon gigas. NCBI lineage: Eukaryota > Metazoa > Chordata > Actinopteri > Siluriformes > Pangasiidae > Pangasianodon > Pangasianodon gigas. Next base: position 4,220,368 of record CM040477.1, read on the forward strand.
AATCAACCGCCCCTGACCAGGATAAAGAGGTTTCTGAAATGAGTGGGAGTGATGCCACTGAGACAGATGGCCTTCACCTTCAGTGAAGGTGGAATTCAGTGAATACTACACTGGACTTTTTTAATATTCAATTTTGCTCTTTTGTCTTCGCCATAAGGTTTGCAGAACGATCACAAAGCCATCATGGTGGAGATCGAAGAGGCCCTTCATAAGCTCCATGCTCGGGAAAGAGCCAAGCGTGAGCAGGACCAGGCAGAAGCGCAGATGGAGAGAATGGAGCAGGACGTGTCGTTGCCGCCCCCTTTTGCTCGAGTGGATGCTGTGACTCAGGGATCCCCTGCTTATCAGGCGGTGAGGTTTAACCCTCCTGTTCACTGTTTAGCCCTGGATTTAATGTCGACCAGCTCTAATTTCCTTTGGTCATTTTGGCAGTGTAATCCATATTTTAACATCACTACAGATATTAGTAATATGAACAACATGAAGGGAAATGGATACAAAAGAAGGGATAGTGATGGGACCTACAAATAATCTCAGTATTATTCATATTCATACCAGTGACTTGGCAGTAATTAATTTAGTCATCAGAGAAATTTTCTGTTAGAAGAAAAGTTTTTAGTATTGATCAGCATTCAGTGAAGCTTAAATTCCCTGTTTTCCTGGTTAAACCCTCTAGCGCCACCAACAGGCCAATGGTGACCACACATTTCTGGTCATAACTGTAGAACCACTTGTCATAGAATCATCTTTCTAATTTTGTATGATTCCTTAAGTCATGTCAAGTTCAAATCAAAAATTCTCATAGGATTTATAATTTATAACCAAGTGCCAGTAACAAAACTGATGGGAAAGACATCAAACAGCCTGTATTTCAGCAATGCGTTTTCTTATTGACACCAAACCTGTTTAAGGCCACACCCTAAAGGTCATCAATACGTGATCATTCCAACACTAGGTGGTTCTGTAATTAAATTATAAACCAAAATGCTAATGAAAATGTTTCATTATGGAAACAAATGAAAAGAATCGAGTCCATAACCTGCATATCACCACTGTCCATTGCATAGTGCTTGGACCCCTTAATCGCGGCTTGCAGCGATATTTCTATTCAGAATTTTTCTTTTGGATAAATCAGGTTTGTTTACAAAGTGTTATAAAGCTAAATTAATTTGGGGTGTGTTTTTATATTTTACTGCTACTGTTTTTCAGGGTCTGTGCATTGGTGATGAGATCATTGAGTTCGGCTCAGTTAACCCGAGCAACTTCCACAACCTGCAAAACATCGCTTCTGTGGTGCAGCACAGTGAGGGGGTACGTGAAGTCATTCAGCTGATGAAAATATGTTGTGTTTTATATATGTGCAGCCCACATTCCAGTGAAGTTCTCATCTATCTCATACCTTATTTATAAACTCTGACAGAAATCTGTGAGTGTTTCAGTGATTCGGAATGGACAGAAAGTTCGTCTCAGCTTAACTCCACAACGCTGGTCTGGAAGAGGCCTACTGGGGTAATGGCTCCTATTTTTTATATTTCATACCAACAATGCTCATTTCATCACTTTCATGGATGCACAATACTCATTAGTTATGATTCGCATAAGAGATACTGTACATATAAAGTATAAAATAAAGCGTAAATGGAAAGAGTTATTATATTAGGAATAAAATACAATGGAATAAAATACACTTTAGGAAAATAATTCATGACATGGTGGTGCGTTGCAACTCTGCGTTTTCCATATTAACAACTTATATTTGTGCTCAACTCGACTTCGAACATGACACTCTATTCATCTATTTATTTATTCAGCGCATTTTGTCTGTCAACAGGTGCAACATAGTTCCTCTTCGCAGATGACCGAGATAAGGAAAGCTCACGACCCGTTCAGGCCAGAGGGCTTGTCTTTGAGCCAACCGGAGCACTTTTTGTCACTGAGTGACTAAACACATTCTACATTTTCCAATATAATGTGTTTAGACAGGTTTATTTTTCAATTCATAATTACGCTGATCACACATTTGTGCATTTAAACCCTACATATGCATTTGTATTTAGTGAACTGTTATGGCATTTTCAGGAAACTGCTTCCACACTACTAGACCATGAATAAATCTTTAAGAAGTATTTCTTTCTTGTTTCTTTTGTATTATTTCATTATAATGTGTGAAAGAAGAATTAAAATGTTAATTCTTTCTGTTACAAATTAAAGAGAATATTTTCTGTTATGGGTGTATGTCCTGGTTTGTACTTCCCTACAGTCTACAAAAATTATACATGAAAGTGGCCCATGATAAATAACTTTAAGCTTTCAGAAATGAATCTGCTAGCTTTTCACATTGAATTTTGGACTGACCATGCAGCTCTTATTTCTAGGTATGTAAAATAGTTTCACAGTAAAATATAAAAGAGAAGAAGTGATCATACTAGAATCATCTGAAAGTAGTAGTCGTAGTGGACTTAGTATTATTGCTAATAGTTGCTAATAGTCATATTGCTGTTACCTGCATATGTAAAGTATATGTATCTTTAAGCAGACTGAGGTAGGTTACCTTTCACAACTTTGGAAATAATGTTTTCAATAATAATGCATGTAAACCGAACCTAATACAATCCAAGTTTCCTTTAAAATAATGTGCAGGAAGCTTACTACACATTTAAGCATGAAATATTTTAACCTGTACGTCTTAGAGGTTTATATTGTTTGTCTCATCTTTAAGTTACTATTAAAAAAAACTATTAATATGAAATGTGATCATTGCCACGTCTAGTGCTGATTAAGAAATATACAACTCCTTATCGCATGTCTAATGTCTATGAAATCCTCTCAGCTCCTTTGTTGGCTCTGTTTACATCTCACCTAAATGCATGTAGATGATTTAGAAATTTATTCATTCATTCATCTTCAGTCACTGCTTTATCCTGGTCAGGGTCGCAGTGGATCTGGAGCTTATCGCAGGAACACTGGGTGCAAGACGAGAGACCTGATCCGGGATGGGACCCCAGTTCATACACACATTCACACACTCATTCATGTGTAGCCAATCTGACCACCTGCATGTCTTTGGACAGTGGGAGGAAACCCATGTGAACATGTGAAACTCAGGATCAAACCCAGAACCTCAGAGCTGTCAGGTGTCAAGTCTACCTACTGAACCACCACACCTCCCTGATCTATAAATACTGCAGAAGTCTAAACAATGGATATGTTAAATAAAAATTTTTATTTTAATTATTATAAACATGTGCTATTACAGGTAGTACAAGTCGTTAGGGTAAGAAGGCAATCAAACCTTTTTTATTATTATTATTATTTTTTGTTACAGCTAATTATGTTCTTAGTTTAGCTCTTAATTCTTTTTGCACTTTGTTTTGTTATAGAAAAGAAACTTATTAAAACAAAATAAAAGACTAATTTTTTTTAATGACGTAAGTGTTATTGCTGTCCAATCATGGCGCAGGAGGCGGGATTCTCTCAGCCAATCCCAACGCAGAAAGCCATACCCCGTCTCTTAGCAACGGTACGCCTCGATAAAAGAGTTGTGAAGTGTTAGTGGTTGCCGCGAGCGCGAATAAACTGATAATGTTTTGAAAAATACTAAGAAATAACACAGACCTAGCTTTATGCACCTATAGGAAGGATTGATTAGGAAATACTTTTCCCGTTGTTCTAATGTTATTTAGTTAGTAATTTAGTAAACTATTCGGGTCACTAACCTATTAAACACTCCTTCCTAAGCTGTTTGTTTCCTGTTAGTTAGCTAAGCTAAGCTAGCTCTTCTGTAACTCCAGGAGACATGGCAGAAGGAGCGGAGACTGAAACCTTCTGTGATAGAAATGTCGGAGAGCAGAGCTCTGTGGATGAGCAGGTGGAGAAGGAGCTGCAGAAAGCCAGTGAGAGGAAAGAAGGAGAGGAGGAAGGACCTGGACCTTCCAGCCAAGTGTACACAGCCACCTCACTGTCCCTCAAACCTGACATGGAGAGCCATCTAATAACTCAGCCACTGGTAATATTTATACACAGGACAAGCCAGAAGATCAAATCCAGCCCTATAAGATGTTCTGATGTTCTGACTTACTTAACATCCTGCATGTTACAAGTCATTTATTGCAGTACTTTTGTTTTTCATTTACAGTATAACAGAGTTGTGTGAATGATTGTGTACCTCCAGATAAGATGAGAAGTGATAATACTGAACAGTGATGTGTGGTTGCAGACTCTGAATTGGGCCTTCGGGATCAACAAGTCTCTCCCTGTCTTCAGCCTCTTGGATGAAGACCGACTCGCCATCCTGTACGCTTGTTCTCATGTAGCTGTCATATATGACCACACGTCTACTTCACAACATCTGTTACAGGTAAGCTTTTAAAAGCAGATATCTGAACGGTGACAATGAACAAGTGAGGAAACGCTTATCGGTAAAACCTGCTTACATTCATTGCTAGTTAATATCTTTGAGTGATTTTGTACATTCATTTAGCAGATTAGGGTCTGAGAGATTGGTTCTTGTCCAACAGTCCATTAAAATGTTTCTGCTCCAGTTACTAGCTCAAAAGTTTAACTGGTGCTGAAGGATTTAAGGTGAGAGTATTCAACTAAAATTTATGAAAGTCCAGTTCCATAAATTTCCCTGCTTACAAAAGGTCCAGATTATCGACTAACATAACTGAATGGTCTTCAATAAGTGCTTTATCCTGGTCAGGTTCTGAGCCTTTCCCGGGAACACTGGGCACGAGGCGGGAATACCTGTCCATCATAGGGCACCACACACACACACACACACACACACTCACACCTAGGGGTTAGTTTAGCACAGCCAGTTCAAGTACAGACATGTTTTTGGAAAGTGGGAGTAAACCGGAGAACTGGGAGAAAACCCACATGGACACGAGGTGAGCATGCGAAAGTCCACACATACAGTGTGATGGCAATAACAGTTACCTCATAATGCTTAACTATTAATAATGAGTTCATGGTTATAAATAAGAAACATGAGTTTGAAGTGGTTGTGTTTTGATTGTTCACGTGGTTGATCACGTTACCAACTTTAATTAGCGCAACATACTCTGAACAGATGACACGTGTGAAGAATGAACATATACTTGTCTGTCCAGTCATCTTTAAAGATTGTTTTGTTGGGTTTTTTTTAACAAGCCAGGTTGTCACTTTACTAATCAGACTCAAGAGGGTAATGAAATAAGAATATCTATAGAAGTCTGAAAACTCTTTCCTTTATCGATGAGCTGCCGTGAGCTAAATAATTGCATGTCATTGGCTTCAACAAGCTGCAACAGAGGATCTGCTACAGAAGCCATGGTGGTTCATGTTAAAAACACACACACACACACACACACACACATATATACTGATATAGTCACTGAATTATGACCAGGTTTTACTGCAATCCACCAGCTGATGGGAAACTAGTGATAATCTCAGTCCTGTAACTTGCACTAGCTGATTTTTCAGCTTGATGCCGATGATTTTAAATCTGATGTTTCTCCTCAGGGTCACTGCAACCCCATTTCCTGCCTGTGTGTCAGCGAGGACAGACGCTGGATTGTGACCGCTGACAAGGGCCCCGAGAGCCTTGTGATCATATGGGACTCATACACAGGGTATAACATATTGTATGAATCAATTCATCCTAACATACAGTATATAACACTTTTGGAAAGCATGAAGGAGGTTGTCACTGCATGTGTTGTAGGATCCCTGTTCGCACCATGTTTGATTGCCACCCTGAGGGCGGTGTAGCTGCTGTGGCATTGTCCATGGATTCGAAATATCTGGCGACTGTTGGAGCGGGAACAGTGCAGGTAGGAGACTGGCTTTAATATGAGCTACATTCATTAGATTTTATTATAGATGTTATGATTTAATCAATGGATTTTAATGTTGATCACAGAGAGTTTGTATCTGGGATTGGACTAATGAGACTGATGGTCCAGAATGCCAGGTTGACATCAGCCCAAAGCTTGGTTGCCAGGTGTGTAGCACATTTAAGTATTTTTTTAATTTTATAACCAGCACATCTAAGGGTCTTGTGCCATGATTTGGAGATCATCTCATGTTTTGTTTCTTTCTAGAAACAAATCTTATTCAACCCTACTGACAGCTGTCAGCTACTCAGTAACAGTTCAAGTCATGTCCTCTTTTACTCCTGGGTGAGCACCGGTTATATCTATGTATTAGCTAAATAGATATACTGTGTATTTTGTAGTAATTAACAATATTTTCTGTTTAATTGCCAAACTTCATTTAAGGATAAAGAAACTATGCGATATGAAGCCCCTGAAATCTCCAAGGTAAGGCTTACATTATCTTTCCTGTTTCTCTACTACATTTTGAGTTTCTCTGTTGATCACTTTGTTTATTAATCCACCATTCACTCATGGCATGAGATGCATCATCTAGCCTCTATGTATAACTATTCCTACTGATACCAAATTTAAATACTTAAAAGCAATTAATCGAAAATACAGGAGTATCATGGGTCTTAACTAAAAGGCAACTATTTTGTCTTTATTAAAAATATTGAACGCTTGAAATAACTTTAATTTTTCCATCACTGTAGACATTAAGAACGCCAGTGGGTCGCTTTAGTCAGTCTATCTTCCATGTTGGAGGAATGCAGGCTTTCTCATGTACGCTGGCAGGGAATATGGTGGTTTTGGATGTGCTGAGGTCAGGCACAGGCCAACTGCATGCAGTGAAACCCACCAAATTAATTCCACTGCAGAAGGATGGGATTACTGTAATGACAATGAGTGACAGGTACGCAAAACACATTCACTGTTTGAAACAGACAACATTCACTCTCATTTTTTAATATGTTAACTATAAATATGGAGATTTTTTTAGGAAGTCTGTATATAGGATAATAAACTATACATTTGGAGCTTTCCTAAAGTGCTTCCTGCTCATCTCATGAACTGTATGTATTTTTCTGCCTTTCGTCTGCAGCTTTATTGTGACAGGTGATGTAAATGGCCACATCAAATTCTATGATGAAAACTTCAAGATCATTAGCTGCTTAGCTGACTTCAATTTGGACCCCATCACATCCATTTCCACGTCGAAGGAAATTCCTACCTCTAGCGGTGTTGCAGATAAAGAAGATTGCATCTTGAACACTGCACCATTTGTCAGTAGGTAAGATCCATGTTGGTCAATAATTAGATTTATGACTCGCAGTTGGCACAACAGAAAGCGTTTACCCCATCATAAGGAAATAGTGAGTTTGAACCCTGATGATGCCACAGTTATCTGTGGCCAGGGGCCAAGGCAGCAAAATTGGCCGTGCTCTCCGGGTGGGAGGGATGGCATACTCTATTTCCAGGGTCAATCACAGGGATACTAGCCAATCATGGGCCTCTGTGAGCTTGTGTATGCGGAAGAGGGCAGATAGTGCTTTCCTCCACATGTGTTACATAGCCATGTGACACAGCAGGAGCAGCAGTTCAAAAAGATGCAGTTGGCTGGCTTCACATGACTCAGAGGAACCACGTGTTCGCCTTCACCCTCTTGTGTATGATAGAAGGGAGCTGGCTGGTGGGTGGGAATTGGCAGGTGAACAAATTGGGGAGAAAATGGGAAGAATTGGTTTTATTAGTCAACTGTGGTACTTTTGAATGGCTGGTTGCTCCCAGTGGGCCTTATTTTTTAAAGTTGGTTATGAACCAATTTATTTAGAAATGGTTCACAAGAGCATTTATGTAAAGAAATGTGGTAATTATGAAAATCCTGTTAGTTTTTCATATCCTGCAAGACTTTAAATAAATTTATGTGTAAGGAGACTCTTACATGAACCTGTGTGTGCAAGCTTTTTTTTTTTTCAAACACTTGGATAATGAGAGAGACATAAAAACATTTTGTTTGCCTTTGTCAGAGTAATTTTATGGGTTTTAATTATTTTGCCACATTTGTTTTTGAGAAGACCGTTATTTAAAGATAAGAAATCTGATACGAATTAATTTTCTTGGAAGGTAAGGAGATTCTCTACTTGTTTTAGGGAAAATTGAATTGCATGTTATGATGTGCTAGCTTTCATCGATTGTTTTCTATAGAATATTGATTTCATATTGCTTTATTAAGCCCATAATGTCTGTTTTCCTTTTATAGAAATCTTGTCTTATCTACTGTGAGCGCAGCTGTGGTGCATGTGAATGCACAAAGCAGAACTGCTCAGACTTTAATTAAAGAACATGCTGAGCCACTGAACGCAGTAGCCTGTCACCCTAAACATCCTGTTGTAGCAATGGGCAGCCATAGTGGCATCCTGAAGGCTTGGGACTATGAGCGCAAAGTGACGGTCTGCAGCAAAATATTCCATACAGATAAGCAGATCCACTGCATCACCTATGATCCTCAAGGTAAGTGTGTGTGTGTGTGTGTGTGTGTGTATGTGTTTTACAATGAAATGGTAAAAAGAACCTGAATTAGTCATGATTTTCTTCTTATACCTTAAATATTTTACATTTATAGTTGTAGATAAATAGCCAGAAATTGACACACTAATACACATAAGTCTTTACAGTGACAAAATAAATTTATTTTACCTGTAATATAAAAGAAATACATACCAAATAACACACTCTCCTGTAGGTCAAATTGAGTGAAGAACTGAAAATATGTTTTCCCTAAAAAATCCTTACCCATTCTAATATCTTTAGAAAAAACAAAACACCCATTCAACCCTTTGGCATTTTCACCATTCCCACTGCACCTTACCCCATTCATATATAAAAATGTGAGATTTCTGTGCAGGAATTCATGATGAAATAATTTAGATTTTTTAGTTATCAAATCCTCTTTCTGAGAAGAGCGAAACTGAGTTCCCAAGAAACCAGATAATAGGTCAGATTAACTCCCATCGACCGCCATTTAGATCCCCCCAACCCAATTTTTACTTATGATCCTTATGATCTTCTTTGTTTTTTGCTTTGTTTTTCAGGCTTTTATCTGGCTGTAGGCTTTGTTAGCGGGGTTGTGAAAGTTCTGGATCCATGCACTTTAGAGGAAGAAAGGGAGGGGAGTTTTAAGTACAGCCATGACTGCATTACCCATCTCGCTTTCTCCCACGACTCCTCCTACCTGGCCGCTGCGGTTAGTGCATACGCCACACTCCTGGTGAAACTTATCCAATTTAAATTGAACCAGTTACACTCAATCCTTTCCTTTTTAGTGTTTTCTATACAACTATATACGGTATATAACTATATTTAAAATGTATTTATTGCTGCTGCTGCTACTATGTACTTATCCACTCTATACTCTACTCCAGGACACTGGGAAAGCTGTGATAGTGTTTCACTTATGTAAGGAAGGTAATCAGTATGTGTGGCAGTACCTCGGGAAGCATTGCTCTCACTACAGGCCCATTCAGGACCTGCTGTTCGGGGTGTACCTGGACAGTACCAAGCCACGTCTTCTCTCCCTGGGCATGGATCGCAGACTAGTCAGTATCTTGTGGAATGCATTCCAAACATATTTGAGCTGTTGAGTTTTTGAATTAAGAGTCCAAATGTTGTAAGTAAGGAATAAAACACCAGATGCAAAGGGGAGGGTTATTTTTCTGTAACAGCACATCGCAAAATGATTTAATCCTTTTATACTTCAGCAATTTGCCAGCAATTACCTTTTTTTTTTTTTGTTAATTAAAGAATGATAGACTATGCTTTTTATTAGTTTATTGTTACAATTAATGTTGTGGAACATACATGAAACAAGTTTGTTCTCATTATCAGTGACTTTATAGCAGCTATAAACAGTTGTTCCTTCACCAGCCTCTTTGTTTTCTTTCTGTTGAAGTTAATAAGTCAAAAACCACAGCTAGAAACCAGAAAGCACAAAGTCTTCTGTGGCGGAAAACCTAAGTGCTGACACTGGAGACTCCTTCCATAAATGTTAAATAAACATCTCTTTACAGAAACCTTCATCATATCAATGATTATATCTTTTTCTTTGTTAAATAAGGTGGTTCCCCCCATTTTCTTCCCACTCACTCACAAACTATCTGTCCCTATCTGTCCCCTGCAGCCAGGAAACTGTCAGAGCTGCTGTTACAGAAAGTTAATCAACACCTTCTGACCAATCAAATTTGAGAATTCTACCATTATGTGGTATAGCACAAAATAATATTATTATTGACTATATAACTATTGTAATACTGAACCATTTATCCTTAACTATTAGCTCCTATTTTGATTTGTGACACTGTTAAGATGAGAGAAAAAGCTATTTGAAATGTTGCTCACAGTCAAACAAACAGAAATGCCTTTACCTGTTCTTCCTTTCGGCATGATGCAGAATGCATTATTTGGCTATTTTGAAATGCATTTTGTCTACCATTTCATTTCTGAATGTATGTTGAAAATTATGTTGATAATTACTGTGCCTTTTTAAATACATTTATCTTTAAATGCAGTCACTGGAAAATCCTGCATTTAAGGTTTTTTTTTTGTTGTTGTTGTTGTTGCCCCAGGTTCAAATGATCAGCATATTAAATAGAGATACTGTCATTACTAAGCTACAACATAGGTCACTGTGTGTGTCTTACTTTCTTCCAAATGTTATTCACTCTCAGTCACTCAGTCAGGGCATACTGCTGATGTCAGAAGGCTGTTCTCTCTGCAATCTTTAGGTTGAATACGACCTGCAGAACAGCAGAAAGGACGAGTTGTTGATCCTCAGCTCTGAACGCGTTGAGCAAAGTGCCGTCCCCATGTGCATGGCCTGGTATCCACCTTTAACCATGGAGCACTTCTTACTTATTGCATCTGACTTGTACAAACTGAAACTACTGAATGTCACCACGAGGATGTGCAGGTCTCTGTGTTCTTTTTTCAGCCCAGTTTTGATCACTGAATATAATCTAGATATATTTTATATTTCTTGATGATAATTGTGGAAGGATTTACCCTCTCATATATAGGCCAAAGAAATAATGGTACATATGAGTGTATCTAAATGAGAAAGATAGCTAAGGATGTGTGGTTTTTTTTTTTTTTTTCAATAGAAAAACAGTCCTTGGGCCCACATATGGTTCTCCTGTAAAAAAGATGCTGATGCTGCCACCCTCTAAAGATGGGAATCCTACTTCACATTACATGGCTTATATAACACAAGACAAGGTATGTAGAAAATGATTCAAAAATGATTTCTGGTCCGTTTCAATTCGGATCACCCATTCTGTCATAGTTTTGTAGTCTATTTGGCATTCATAGACTATTCTCGTCTTTGTGTAGGTTGGGGTTCAGATCCTGCCTCTTGACGGAAACCCACACAAATCCTCAGCACGGATATGCCACTCTTCAGGGGTCTCACATCTGGCTTGCTCTCATGATGGCAGATATATTTTCACTGCTGGTGGAGGGGACAGGACTGTCTTCTCATGGGAGATCAGCTGTCCGTAAGTGCAGTAGAGTATAAACATTACATTTAAAAAGTGTAGAGGAAGTGAGAGATTATATATTTCATAGCACAAATATGGTACTTAGGACACTTTATGTGAAATGTTTGCTCTTAAATGTGACACTTAGAATGCATTCAGCACCTGTACAGTACGTTTGCTCATACCCCTCATCCATTAAGAATTCACAAACTGTCTGCGCAGTGCATTAGAGGCAGCCGCTGCTTTGGGAGGAAAAGACCTGATTCCTTTTTACACTCTTTTAGAAGGAGGGAGAGATGGAGAGCTTTTTGAGGTAAGGGCGAAAAACATCCTGCAATTACAAAGTATTTCCTTCGAATAAAAACTGTAGGTCACTTTGAATATCCACATTAATGGGGGGAAAAATAGAACGTACTATTCTTATGAACATTACTAAATGCTTGTGCCATTAGCTAATATTGCTGTTTCCAGCTGTAATCTGTGTTTTTTACTGTGCCGCATTTGAGTTCAACATATTCCTTCTAGACGCTCCTGTTTGGAAAATGATGCATGCTCATAAAAAACACCCTGTGCTTTTTCCATTAGGCCATAAAGGATTTATTTTATTACTGTCAGTTGCACAGTCAGGGCATTGACTCGATGGAAACCAGACAAGCGTCCACTCGTATCCCTCTTTCTGAAGTTCCCTATCTCATCAGAGCGCTTGGCTTCTACCCAACAGAGCAAGAGGTACTAAGTTTTCTGTACAGTGACTAGTTGGTAAAAGGTAGACAGTGTATTAAGACATCTGTTTTAATAACCCATCATATGTTCCTCAGTTATCTGTGTACCAGTGTGAGTCAGTCGCCAAATCTAATGATGTAAATGATGATTTTAATGCTCGCTTTGGCATTACGAGGTTACAGTAAGGCTGCTTATATGTCCATTTATATGTCCGAAAGTTTGAGACACAGCAACATCCTACTTTGTGATGTCTTGCTGAATGTTCAGTGTTTGAAACAGGGCTAACGATAATCTACATGCACTAATAATGATTTTTAAACCAGCAGAAGAAGGAATTACCATGTTGTAGAGTGCAGGGTTTCTCAAAGTTGTTCTAGACTAAAGTATGTGTGTCCTTTACTTTAGTAGATTTCTGTTGTGTACAGGCGTTATAACAGGTCTGTCCATCCTGTACTTGTTTTTCCACTTTCAATGAAATTATATTAGATATGCAGCAACTAAACTAAACTAAAAATGATTCACCCAAAATAATTCTAGTTCAGTGTTGATTCAGACGGTAGCTAAAAATATTTTTTTTTTAGAGGTTTTTTTTTTTTTTGTTATTTTTATATAGTATACACGACTCTAATATTTCATTTATTATATTTTATACTGTTCTTTATCTTTTTTTTTCTTTGAACTGTCCTAGTTGGAAGACATGCAGAATGAGGTCAAATTCAGTCGTTATGCAGAGACAGGAAAGTATGTGTCTGACATTGACCTGGAGGAATTTATTAAGTTGTATGTTAACCACCGGCCAGCCTTCGGAATCTCCAAGCAAGAACTCTACAAGGCTTTCCAGGTGCTGGGCGTGCCAGATGAAGACGGCAAACCGGTTATCACCCGAGAAGAGCTCCTAGAGTTACTCCAGGCCAGAGGTAGGCTTCAGATGTACCATATAATAAATTATTTTAGTTTATTATGGAAATTGTTAGACAATTCTAACAGTTTTCTGAAGACATATTTTTGGTGTTTCTTAATTGCTTGTTTCTAAAGTAGAATTAAAAACAAATAGAACTCAATGCCAATGGTGTCGACAAGGACACCACTGCTGCCAACAAGTCTAGTGCTTCTTTTTTTTTGCCTGATTTTATGCCTGAAATACCCTTAAAATATATTTCAAACAGCTATTGATGAAAAACTATTTCAGACATTAGACCTCGCTGTGACCTTGACCCTGTTTGGATCCATTCCAAAATCTAATTTGTTCATCTGCCAGTTACAATGATAATTCCATATAAAACCTACAAACATTCAACCACTCATTCTTGAGATATTGCGTTAATGAGAATCTTGGACAAAAGTATAGATGGACGCACGGACGGACATGTGGACAAACCAGTGGCAAAAATCATAGGCCAGAAAATGGGCCTTAAGTTCTTGAATATGAACATATAAGCAACAATTCTCTATGACAGTAGGAAGGAATTTATTTTAGACATTTGATCTTGCTGCGACCTTGACCCTGTTTGGATCAATTCCAATATCGAATCAGTTCATCTCCTGGTTACTTTGATAACTTACTGATTACTGGTTCGTGATCCAGAGATCACGAGGTCGAATCCTGACGTTGCCACAGCCATTCATTGCTGGGAGTTAAGAGAGAAAACTTCATTGTGCTCTCTGAGTTAGAGGGATTACATAATCTCTCCCATGTCCATCAGGATAGAGCTTTTCTGTTACGCTGCCATGTGGTGCAGCATGAGCAGCAGTTCGAAAGATATGGTTGGTTAGCCTCACGTGTTTCGGAGGAAGTACATGCTGGGCTTCACCCACCTGTCGTATAATGGTGGGTGGGAATTGGCCAAAAAAGGACCCTGCTATGTCATGTTTGTTCTCTGGTTATTCTCATCAACCCAGGTTCCCTGGCGGTCCTCCATTTAGTCACTGAACATAAATATATCTAATATACCATACTACATAATTCTTCCTTACACCCTGGACCTCCAGGCTGTGTGCTGAAGTTGTCGTGAGGGTTTGTAACATATCCTGAAAGTGCACCTTGTCAAACAATAACAGACAGCACTCATGAATAGAAAAATAAAATAGAAGTCCAAAAAAACGCAACATAAGAAATTCATGGCATATTTTGTCATGTACCCACAGGCAAGTGAGGAGATTACTGAAGATAGATGAATGAATGAATGCAAGTTGCTGCATGCCATTGCAAAGCCACTGTCAGTAATGCAGAATGTCACATTGCTCAGTCTGTCATTCTGTGGCATCACATTATATGCATAATATATGTAACTGGTTAACACAGTCACATGTGCAGCTGTATATCACACAGCTGCAGACAGACAGACTGCAAAATAAGTTAAACTTCATACACTAGTTTGCATAAAAGTTGTGTGCTTCGTATAAGACCAGTATTAGTAAAAGTTTTTACATGAGTTTTAGTTGAAATGTTCAAGTATGTCTTTGCAATCACTTTCTTTACACCTATCTTAACACATCAGAGCACTTTATGATGCAAACGGCTGGTAAGTGACCCACCAGCTGGCGGTCACTTTCACATAACACTTGAGAGTCTTTACTGGACACGGGGCTGGTCTGGACATGTTTTCATTTGCAAGATTAGATAGCTTGATTGGTTTATTAATATGCTTTGGCACCAATACCTTCGGCAGAAATGCTCGGCTCGGCCACAGGCTGACATGTTTAAGTTCCCATCGCAGACACTGACTGACTCATGCTGACTCATAATTTTTTTGCAATTCCTAAATCTCCTGGTCATTTAATGGCTAGCACAAAGCTGTCTTAAATGAAAGCCATATCTGCATCTTCCATTGGTTCAAATCACATGTTGCATGAACTGCTTGCCTGATCCCACTGTGAGCCATTTTGGGTGGAGCCCAGAGACTGGTTTGACTAGTTTAATTAGATTTGACTAGTTTTATGTGTTCCCAGTGGCAAACTAGTTTTATGTGTTCCCAGTGGCAAATCATTCACCCAGTGCGCAGACATTGGTGCCTTTAGGGTACACAAAGAAAGAGACCATTATAGCTGACTCTTCCAAAAAACATTGTTGATGGGCTTCATTCTCAGTGTTTCACCATAATGGAAAGAACTTTGCACTTGCTTGCATAAAAGTGGTGCATAGATGGAGAATGCAAATTCTATGTCTGACCCCTTGCGAACATGCTAATTTGCTGGGATCACTACTAAGCCTAGACCCATAATATCAAAGTGTGTGCTCTGCTATGTCACAGTGACCCGTGCATTTGGAGCAGCAGGTCAAGTTTGATGGGTAGTGTTGAGGGCCCATAAGTAACATTAACAAAACCATGGGCTGTCCTGCCAATCCATGGTTGTATAAGTCTGTCAGATGTACTGCAGTGTCATCCACAGCAGCGGCAGAGCTGGAACACATACGGCTGTAGATTTGGCCAATGGTGCACCAACACATCAAGGGCCAAAGCAATGGTTTTCAAGATAAAGGCTTTGCATCTACCCGCTTCTACAGCTTGCTTGCCAACCTCAGTATTGCTTGTGATTTTTTTTGCTCCCTTGATAGTTGGTGTAAAAACACCACTGTGGTTATGTTGATCCACAAATATGTGTGACCTCCTGAAAATACTGCAGTCCAAACCAAACTTTCAGCTTTTAAAAATTGCAGTGAGAACACCTAAAGGCATTCCCCAAAGGAGAAAAAGTGCCCTGGACAAACACCTCAGGGTACACACACGCTGTTGTCACCACTACTTACACATGCCTTTGTGATATGACAGACGCTGATTATTTAGCCAGTACTAAAACAGTCTTAGGTGCAGCATTCCCAGGTTTTACTACTGTGGTTGCCAGTGCCAGCATCCAAGCCAGGCTTACAATGTCTGCACATGGCCAAAGGGTGACCACTTGCAATTTCATGACTGCATCTATAATAGATATTGGTCTGTCAAGAAGGCTTGCATAGTATGCTAGTTCACCTCCTACCACTGAACTGAACTGAACAGGTCTGTGAAGGGGTCGAGTTACCCTTTTCTGTGACTGACTTTTAGTCCTAGTGCTTCCCCTTGTGAGACCTGTTTGGAGCTTTGTCTGGTTTGTCACCTGCTGCTGGAACTGTGTGCACAGCATCTAATTGTCCAGATAAGGGCGTACACACAGACCATGGCCTTGCAGAGACTCTAAGGCAGTTCTCACACACATTGTGAACCTGCCCTGGATGTCAGAACTAACTCAAATTGAATGGTGTGTCACTCTGGTGATGTGAATGAGTAGAAATCACATGTCTTCCACAGCCATTCGAATGTGGAAATGCATCTTTCACTCGTGTCCATCTGATATACCTAGTGGAAGGACAAACAGTTCATTTTGAGATGAAATTTGGGCTTTTAGGTCCAGAATAGAATCAGAGAATATCTTGAAAAGAACCTGGCCAGGCAATTTGGCCCATGTACTATCACTATAGCATGTAGTGACTGCACTTCTGCAGACAGTATAACCATTTGGTATGTTTCTTCCAGCTATGTAGGATGGACCTCAACAGTTTAACTGTAAGTGACCACGTATTTTCAAAAAATCAAGAAGCCACAGCACATTTGGTGACTGATGTACGCTGGAAGCTCCCTGTACTCCCTGATCTAGCACAAAACTGTTTTGTGCTCTGAGTTTGCATGGCACCTCCAACATGGCCTGCTCAATATCCTGCATAACTCCACTCTGCTGTTGTGGTTTTGGAAATCCAATGTCAGGTGACACAAAATGTTTCTTCTAGGTTCCTGCAATGCCATTTGAGCCAGCTGACTTGCCTATTCATATGACAATCCCAGTGATCTACTGCACTCCACAGTTATGTCTTCTGTTGCTTTGAGTGCTGCCTATAGGACTTCTGTACCCATCGCTTTGTGGGCATTATCTCATAATAAAAGGATTATGTGTACCTTGTGTTGGAGATACAACTCACATTTGCCACAGTGTCATCACTTTTTGAACCAGCATGTCTCTTTTATGCAGCGTCTGTAATACTCAGGCTGCATGCTGTGCTGATTTATGAGCAGAGCTTCATCAGCCTGTTCCACTATTGAGGCCATCTCTGTTTCTACTGGAGGCACTGATCTCAACCTCCTCAGAGCTCAATAGCCATGCCTCCTGTTTGCTTCACTCTACAGTGAGCATGCAGTATCAGAGGAATTATTATGATTAGTCAGCAGTATTCACATAGCTTTCGAGATTCACACATAATCAGCATTATGCTGCAGTTAGCCCAAGGCTCTGTAAGTGCTTGTCGTAGATGCTCCAGTCCCAAACAAGTTAAGCACTGATCATGTTCATCACCAACTCCAACAGGGCATGGCAGAACAAACAGCTATCCATCCTGCCCTGAAATACAAGAGGTTGGAAATGTTCAACAAGTTACAGATTTACGAATTTACAGGCTATGAGTCTGTTCTAAGGACACAGTCAACAGTGGCAAGAATAGTAATAAGTCAAACACTAGACTTACGGTCACCCACACTGTATGTCAATTCCACTTTTTTAACGGTGCAGATTTAACAATAACAAAATTAGCAAGAAATAAAAGATTAAATGTTAGACTTAGCGTCATTAAATCCACAACTACTTGGCAAGATGAGAATGGAAAGAGGACGAATGTGGCGCAGCTTGGACCTTTCATAGACTACCCACTTTTTCTATTTGTACTCAGCAAGGAGATAAGTGTGTAGAACTCCATTACACTCCAGAACATAAAGAAGTAGAACAGCAACACATTTTGTGTCTTGTGTCTTATATAATCACAAGCCCCAAAAAGGCAGTTCTGTGAGTTGGTATTTTAATTTTCCATCAAATAGCATAAAATCTTTTTTTTTTCTGTCATAACTCTATAGCTAGTATTCTGGCTGTACTAGTGTCAGGATGACAATATAGAACACAAGGAGTAAATGATTAGTAGGAGAATGTCATATACCCACACGCACAGAACAGGTGGCAGCAAATTACACATTTTTTCTGCATTTTTTAGGTTTTTTTTTCTTTGGTAATTTTCCCCGATAATAAAAGGTATCGGGCAGGACCTGTTAATATGTTAACATTTTATTTTAACTGGTAAGCTAATTGTAGCCATAGCCACAAATGTTTATTTGGTCTTTAATTATGTTAATGACTCATGCTTTAACTTATACATAGGTAATACAAACGTTTGCAAACGTAAAAACATAAATGCTTGTAAATCCCTGATTGTGACTTTGAATTTATTTTCTGTAGGTGAGCACATGACTGAGGAGGAGCTGGCAGAATGCTTTGTGACCTTGTTGGGCTTCAGCATGGAAGAGGGGCATTCTGAAATGCAGACATCTGAGTGTAAAGGTGTGTATTAGTGAGTCTAATAATAAGAATTAAATAATGATAAGTGGGGTTTAACCATAATTTTTTTTACTTTGTAATTCTATATTCCTTTTGCAGCAGGTTTCTAGAAAAGGATGTCACCCTAAAATGCATTTTTTGTGATTATGTCTTTCTGGAAAATTTTTTAAATCCTCATTTTAAAAAGTTGCGATTGAACATGAGACTGCCAAGCGTTACTGCTAATATCTTAAAATATAATAATAATAATTAAATAAATATAAGATCATGTTGGACAGTGATACATTTTTCGTAATTTTGCCTCTGTACACCACCTCAATGGATTTGAAATGAAGCAATCATGATGTGATTGAAGTGTAGACTTCCAGCTTTAATTCAAGGGGTTTAGCAAAAAATATTGCATTAATCATTTAGGAATAACAGCCATTTTTTTACATAGTACCTCCAAAAGTAATTGGACAATTGATTGATAAACAGTTTAATGGCCAGAAGTGGCCTGTTTCCTCCTTATTTCATGACAAATTAAGGAGATAAAAGGTCTGGAGTTGATTCCAAGTGTTGAATTTGCATTTGGTAGATGCTTATGGGAACTCTCACTATGCAGTCCAAAGAAGCTGAAAAACAACAATCATTAGGCTGAAAAACAAAACAGACCTATCAGATAGATAACAGAAACTTTAGGAGGGCCAAATCAACAATTTGGTACATTCTTACAAAGAAGGAATGCACTGGCGAGCTCAGCAACACCGAAAGACCTGGAAGACCATGGAAGACGACTAAAGTGGATGATCGCAGAATTATTTCCTTGGTGAAGAAAACCCCTTCACATCATCTAGCGAAGTCAAGAACACTCTGGAGGAGGTATGCGTATCATTGTCAAAGTCTACAATAAAGAGACGCCTTCATGAATGTAAATACAGATGGTTTACCTCAAGATGCAAACCACTAGTAACACTCAAGAACAGAAAGGCCAGATTAGACTTAAAAAAAAATCTCTAAAAAAAAAAGCCTGACCAGTTCTGATGCAAGATTAACTTGTACCAGAATGATGGGAAGAGAAGAGTATGGAGAAGAAAATGAAGGGCTCATGATCCAAAACATACCACATTATCCGTCAAAGATGTGGAGGCAGGGTTATGGAATAGGCATGTATGGCCGACAATGGAACTGGGTCACTGGTGTTTATTGATGACGTGACTGCTGATAGAAGTAGCAGGGTGAAGCATATAGAGCTATACTTTCTGCTCGGATTCAGTCAGTTGCTGCAAAACTGATAGGACAGCACTTCACAGTACAGATGGATGATGACCCAAAATGTACCATTGAGTGCAACCCAAGAGCTTGGAAATGGAATGTTCTTAAATGGCTGAGTCAATCACCTGACCTCAACCCAATTGATCATGGTTTTCACTTACTGAAGACAAAACTGAAGGCAGAAAGACCCACAAACAAGCAGCAACTGAAGGTGGCAAAGTCTACACTTCAATCACATCTTGACTGCTTCATTTCAAATCCATTCTGGTGGTGTACAGAGGCAAAATTAAGAAAATTGTCTCACTGTCCACGTACTTGTGGACCTGACTGTAAATGCAGTACATACAATTACAGGAGAGTTTATGATGCTCTTCCAGCTTAGGATTTCTTTATGAAGATAAAAGTGTATGTACTTCTTTTTTTTTCTGGGGTTGTGGAACCACCATCTCCAGCAATTTATTATTCAAAACAGAAAAAATAATGAGTTTTAGGAGACTTTAACATTTCTTCATTCATCACTAAATGATTATGATATTTATTTAGGCTTTGATAAATTGACCATGGACATGTTCAGTCTGGGAATACAGTTAAATGGTGAAAACATTGACCTCAGATGTTGCCTCTGTTTTGAAACAGAATCCGAGCTACTGTTGGAAAGCAAGTTACCCCCAAACATCACCATGGACACGTTTGCCACAGACATCCTGCGATTTCCCATGAGTACTCATGAGCTCCCTGCAGAACAGGAGCCCTTATCCTCGAGGGCTTCTAAAGTCTCTTTTGAGACAGTGTGAGCGCACTCGTTTCAGGGGTTACTTTAAACTGTATGGAATACTGCAGTAGTTAGAGGATCAAGCCCACCAAAATATATCATTTTATTCATTTTTTCTCTGATATTTGGTTGATTCTTGGAACTAATTTAATTAGGATAAATGTTATAGAAAATACTGTATAAATAAATTCAGGGAAATGAGTAAGGAATAAAACACAACAGGGCAGGATATTGTTGATTATTTTCTTATTAATTCCTCTTATAGGAATTTAATGCTAACACAATTTGCCAATGTGTTTTTTTTTTTAAATTTATTACAAGACAATGTGTACTTTTTATCTGTGTGACACTCTTACGGGTTTGTGTGGAAATGAGGAGGCAGGCTTGGGACAACTCAAAAGGGGGCTCTTTATTTTTCGTTTTTTTGTTTCCTTCGCTTTTCAGCGATTTTATTTTACTAGGCACATATATATATATATATATATATACACACACACACAGCTTGGTGCTGCTCAGCTCTCTCTCCCGTGGTGCTTGTCTCTCCCCCTTTTATCCGTGCTGCCGCTCACTGAAACACAGAACACTCGTTAGCAAAATCCCCCACAGGTATAGGTCCTTATCACTCACTCTTCCTGGCTCCACCCTCCATTCACAAACCGGTGCTCGACCACGCCCCCGCCTCCACATACCCCCACCGCCCGACTCCAGCCTGCTGCCGACTCCCCCCATGCTGAGAGAGGAAATTCGCCACAGCCATCTGCGCCCCTGGCCTGTGGACCACCTCTAATTTAAATGCCCAAAGTACCGGATACCAACGAGTCTGCGCGTTGGCCTGTTTCATGCAGTGGAGCCACTGGAGCCGGGTGTGGTCTGAACAGAGGGTCAAGGCACATCCCAACAGATAGTATCGGAGGGTGAAGACCGCGCACTTGATGGCCAGACACTCTTTCTCGATCATGCTGTACTTGCACTGAGAGCTTGCAGCTGATGTACAGCATGGGGCGATCCTCCCCCTCTACCAACTGGGACAACACAGTCCTCGGCCCACTGTCTGATGCATCCACCACAGAGTGCAGCTTTTAATTGAATAAGAGCCTGTTGGCATGGCTCTGTCCACTGGACCGGATCTGGCGCTCCTTGTCCATGAGTCGTTGGAATGTCGCTGGGGCTCTGAACAAACCAAAAGGAAGGGTCACGAATTGGTGCAAACCAAACGGAGAGGAAAAGCCCATTTCCTCACAAGATATGGGAGTCAGTCGGATCTGCCAATCTCCCTTTGTCAAATCCAGTGTTGAATAAAAGTGAGCCACACCTAACTGATTAGTTTGTCAATGTGAGGCATTGGATATGTGTCAAATGTAGACACTGTGTTGACTTTTCTAAAGTCCACAGAGAACTGGACCAAACTGTCTGCCTTGGGAACGAGGACAACCAGTCTGGACCAGTCACTGTGTTTGGGCAAACGATAGGGGCGGCTGCGTACCACCCCTGGGGCATCTCAATGTGGTGAATACACGTTGGAATATCCCATTAGCAACTTGGCAACCTCTGTGATTTGGGATGGGAGAGGTGGTCTCCACAGGGGACCGGGGTGGATTGAGCCACCCATTTTAGATTCACCTCCGGTCCTAGCTCCTTGCGGTGGTATATCTGCCACGCCCCAGCTTCTATATGTTGGCTTTACCTCATAGTCGACGTCCTCGATTTGCCGTGTGACCTCGAAGGGCCCTCGCCACTTGGCGAGTAATTTGGAGCTCGATGTGGGTAGGATTGACATTCTTGCGCCTGTAGCAAATTCTCCTGTGTTAACTGCCCCAATGTGTGGAGTTTTTCTCCCAGATCAAGAACGTACTGAATTTCACTCTTGCTCTCTGAAGGTTCCTCCTCCAAGTTTTCTCTGACAGTGTCTAAAACCCCGCAAGGCTTGTGCCCATAGAGTAATTCAAATGATGTAGAACCCCATGGAGGCTTGCGGGACCTCTCATACTGCAAATAATAAGGGTTCAAGTCACGTATTCCATTTCCGAGCATCCCCGTGCATGAACTTCCAAATCATATTTTTAAGGATTTGATTAAACCGCTCGACCAGGCCATTTGTCTGAGGATGGTAAATGCTGGTACAAATCGATTTAATCCCTAAGAATTCGTACAGTTCGCAAAGGGTGCGTGACATAAATGTGGTACGAGGGGGAGGGAAAACCCGGGTTCGAGGAACTGGTTGCAGGGGAAATGGCCCCTGTTTCCATGGTGCAGGGACGGGGGAGGGCAGGAAGAAAAAGGGGAGGAACGAGAGTGAGAGAGACAGAGAGAAGGGGGGGCTCACCTGTCCCCAGATATGCCGCCAAGAGTTCCTCCACCAGTTGGACCGTCTCTTCTACTGACGCCAGACAGTGGCACTAAACCCATTCCGCCATTCCCTCTGGCAGCCGGGCGACAAACTGCTCCAGCACCACTAGGTTGACTCCATCTTCAGCACCGCGCTCCTCTGCCAGCAGCCACCTTTGACAGGTGTCTCGGAGCTGTTGGGCAAATGCGAATGGTCGCTGAGCATCAGCGAGCAGAAGGGGGTGCAGCCAACCCGTTGCAAAATAGCCCGCTTCAGGTCTGGGTAGTCCAGCAGGTTCACGAATGGAAGCTGTTGGGCCGCAAGCTGGGCTTCCCCCGATGGTAGCAGCAGCAGGCAAATAACCCACTGTGAGTCTGACCAGGCCCATGTTTCCACAGCATGCACTTCCAGGTCATCCTGCGGTCTCATCTTGGAGAGCGTGAGGTGGTGCATGGCCGCAACGGCCGCCAGGGCTACTGCTGGAGTACCTGCCGGCTGGACCAGGTACCACAGCACCTTCCGATCCTTTGTTTGGCCTTGGGGAAGGGCCTGGAAGCGCTGCTCCTGCTCTGTGCGCAGCTTGAGGAGGGCCTGATGTTGCATGTGGTGGATGCTGGCAAGGGTCTTGACCATCTCGGCGAGTGGCAAAGACTCCATGAGAGCGGACCTGCCTCAGTTTCCCGGGTTTTGGCACCAGTGCGAGACTCTTACAGGTTTGCGTGGAAATGAAGAGACGGGAGGCAGGCTTGGGACAACTCAAATGGGGGGCTCTTTATTTTTTGGTTTTTGTTTCCTTAACTTTTCAGTGATTTTATTTTACTAGGCACATATATACACACACATGGCTCTGTGCTGCTCAGCTCTCTCCCATTGCTCTTATCTCTCCCCCTTTTATCCTTGCCGCTGCTCACTGAAACACAGAACGCTCGTTAGCAAAATCCCCCACAGGTGTAGGTCCTTACAACTCACTCTTCCCGGCTTCACCCTCCATTCACAAACTGGCACTTGACCATGCCCCTGCTTCCACAATCTGTTTATAGTTACATTTAATGTGTGGAAAATAAGTCATTTCTTCAGAGCTGTGGTGCAACGCATAACAACAGACCAGCACTGTACACAGGTCTACATAAAGTGCAAATACTCACCAGTGTGAGATGAGTGCAAAATATACAATAAATACTCAGGACAGAGTTTGCTAACTAGTCAGTCAACAGAACAGTATTGTATGGAAAAAAGCAGTGCAAACAATTGTCAACAAATATATTAAAAAATGTATAGCAGCAAGATCAGTAATAATAAAAAGTGTCTTATATCAGCATTAAAGCATCATCTGTGAAATGATGCTATGAACACTGTGGAATCTGTGTTCATTCAGTCCCAAGAGCATTAGTGAGGGGACTGTTTTTGGACGAGGAGGCCTGGGGTACAGTCGGCGTTCCAGAGGTATTCAGTGGGGTTGAGATCAGGGCTCTGTGCAGGCCACTCAAGCTCTTCCAAACCAACTTTGGCACGCCATGTCTTTATAAATCTTGCTTTGTGCACATGGGCATTGTCATGCTGGATCATGTTTGGATCCCTTAGTTCCAGTGAAGGGAAATTGTAATGCCACATCATGTAAAGACATCTATACAATTGTGTGCTTTGGGGAAGAACCACATATGGGTGTGATGATTAAGTATCTACATACTTTTGGTCTTATATTGTATATAGTTACAGTTTTACCTCTGACTGTTACAAAGCACTGACACTGGAGACTCGTTCCATAAATGTTAAATAATTGTCTCCTCACGCAAAAAAAAAAAAAACTTAAACATAGCAAAATTACACATGGCCTTTAAATCTGTTAATGTCGTGTGTCTGCTGTGCAAGTGCTGTGTAAGTTGTTGGAGTGTCTGAAAAGTCAGGAACCAATGGGAATATGTTGAGCAAAATCCACAAGAACATGATACAGAGGCTGAAAAAAATGCATAGAGCATAAAGGTGAACATGTAGAGCACATGCTGTAAATAATAAATATAAAATTAAGTATATAAGTAGTTATAGTCTCTTTGGTTCCTGACTTTTCTGACACCCTGTAGAAACAAAAACTATTAGAACAAGCACTATAATACAAACCTGTGATTTGTCTTGCAGCCAGAACTATTGTAAGAGCTGCTGTTATAGAAAATTAATCAACACCTTCTGACCAATCAGAAATGAGAATTCAACAGCGCAGCAGTGTAAACATGGTTTATGAGAGATGTTTGCGATATTATCTTTCTCTGGGAGCATTGACAATAATTTGGTCTTTTCAGTTGTTCAGTATGTTTTGGATTTGAAGAGCAAATCCTTATGGTTTTTAATTAAATCTGTTCTTTCTAAATGTCTGATTTCTTGTTGATTCTAGTAGAATGAACTCATTTAATCAGGAAATATCACAATAAACAGGCCTAAACATGCAGTGAAATAAACATTCTGTGGGTTTTCTCATTTATTTATTAATATTTTATAGTTTGGTGGTGTTTAGTTTTCAGGAATTTGAAAATAAATGTGTAGGGGGTTTTTGGTTTGGTGAACATCAGGCGTATTTCCAGCGTCTCCTGCTTGAAGGGCACGCTACTGCTGTGGTTCGCGCATGCGCACAAGCCCCCGCCTCGCTTCTGCGCGTTTCGCATTGTGTCTACAACAGCCGGCGAAGCGGAGAAAAAGATATTTTTACCGAGAGCCGTAATGTCGGGCAGGTCGGTGCGCGCGGAGACCCGGAGCAGGGCCAAAGATGACATCAAGCGGGTCATGGCCGCAATTGAAAAAGTACGAAAATGGTAAGAGCAAGCGTTAATCCGTTTCACGAACAGAAAAGCCAGGCTTGTGTGTGTGTGAGGGGGGAGGAGAGACGACGAGAAACAATGAAACAAAACGAAAGGGTTTTTAATCGAGTTCAGTTTGATTTGTACTCGCTCCGCTCAGGTGAGTCGCGCGCTTTTCAACACACCTTTATTTCTGATCGCGTCGGTCGCGAGCGCGGAGCCGCCTTTCTTCCTCCTTTAAACATTTAAACGTGGGTTGAACCTAAGAAGCCATTTCGTCGCAGTCACATGAAGCCGTTTTTCTCTTTGAGCCTGTAATGCCGGCGCTCAGGAACCGGGAAGGCGGAAAAAAACGGCGCTGGTTGCGGCTGTGTGACTGAACACGGCGGCGCGGTGACGGCGCACTGGAGTGAGAATAGTTTTTTTGTCCGGCTTTTAAATTCAGCGCTCGGAGTTCAACTGGAGGCAAAAGGAGAAACGGGCGGTGGGGGCCTGGAACAAACACACACACACTC
>CM040477.1:4248945-4261270 GCA_022758105.1 Pangasianodon gigas
ATATACCCAGCTTACATAGACTACAATAGACTACAACTACATTATACATAGACGATAATAGTATACGACTACAATATACCCAGCTTACATAGACTACAATAGACTACAACTACATTATACATAGACGATAATAGTATACGACTACAATATACCCAGCTTACATAGACTACAATAGACTACAACTACATTATACATAGACAATAATAGTATACGACTACAATATACCCAGCTTACATAGACTACAATAGTATTCAACTACAGTATACGTAGACTGCAATAGACTACAGTTACATTATACATAGACTACACTAGTATACAACTACAGTGTACACATACTACAGTAGACTACAACTGAGACTACAACAGTTTTCATTAAATTTCTGTTTAATTGTTGTAGCGATGCTGCTAATCATCTTCACTAATACTAACAGAGTCAGACAATACCTCCTGTAAAATTTTGTCCCAATGTTCCCAGTGTGGTTTAAAATGATATGTGATCTAAAATCATTCTGTTTCTTAGGGAGAAAAAATGGGTGACGGTTGGCGACACATCTTTGAGAATCTACAAATGGGTGCCTGTGATGGAACCTAAACCTGATGATGTAAGTTGGAAGCATGATCATGAATGTCAGCTTCATATTGCTGTGGCTCATAGTGTGATGTCTGCTTTTTTCATAAACTGTATTTCTTATATCTGTGAAGCCATATATATATGTAATGTTTTCATGAGCCTAATGACTTCCGTGTTTGTCATGACGTCTTTGAAAGGGTGTACTCAGGGACATATTTTTTGTAGGCCTAGATACAGTACCAGACCACAGCAGTGTTTATAAGACCAAACAATGGTTTTAAACTCCAGTCTTGATGATCTACTGCTAACTCACATGTTCCAACTAATCAGATCACTACAAAGTCTTCCTGAAGTTGGACCATGTTAATGAAAAACTTGTTCAAACAAGTGAATGAATATATTTCATATCAGACAGAATTTTTTTGGGTGTTTGTTATGGTCTAAAGTACATTGGGCCTCATTCATCAAGCAAGATATGAATGGATTTATTTGTAAGTCATTCATACAACCATTTACACAAGAAATTTGGTATTTATGAAAGTCCTGTAAATTTGGAAAAAACTTTCGTATCTTACTCGTGCTCCTGAGATGGTGTAAATTTACACATAAGACGACTAACTAATGTAAACTTGATCAATTTCGCTTGATCAACTTCAAATCATATTATTTGCATGGATTACTTCACTTTTATATACGGAATATACTGTCAAGTTTAAATGGCTTATTTTATTATGTTTACAGCATTTAACAGACTCCCTTATCCTGAGTGACTTGTATAAGTGCTTTGGAGTCTCTATCAAAAACACATCTTCATGCTAGTTCACTAGGTCAGGAACTAAGAGTACCATCAAGAACATTTTGTGAAAACCAGTCATTTTATATTATTGGCTTTAATTAAAGAATATAAAAAATAAAGGAAGTGAACCAACATAAACCCATAAATCAAGACAAATAAAACTAATCTTTCCAATCTTTTAAGAAATGGCACCGTATAAACAGAGGACAGAGCCGGTCTGTCTGCACGTAGCTGTAAGCTGTAAATAAATGCTTCAGCTGAAGATTTAGCGCTTGCTTATTATTAATACTATATATTATTAAATATTTTTATTGGTATAGAATAATTTCCACTTCTGCCTTTCAGCCTTTACCCTGATTGATTGTTTCGTGCTCACAGCTGTTTGTGCACTTGAACTTTTATGGAGTTTTGTGCGTCACTAAATGCAAATGAACCGTGTCTGGAATGCACTTCGCCCTTTACAGGTGATCAAAATACGTACGCAATTATGAAGAAAATCAGCATTTCCGCAAAGTTTAGTTCGGTTTGGCTTACAAACATTTACACACAACTTTACTAAAAGAAACTAAAAGAAACAATAAATGAGGCCCATTGTCTGGAAAGTATTGTACATTGAAAGTATTGAAATTCATATAAAAAAAGAAAGTGCATACACTGAATTCAAACTTTTTCCTTTGGCAGAAGAACAAAAACAAAAAGAAGGGCAAGGATGATAAGTATGGTTCAGAAGTGACTACACCAGAAAACAGTTCTTCTCCTGGAATGATGGACATGCACGGTAATCATACACAACTGACTAATCTCACAGCTTACTGGTTTCATACGGCTACTAATAGCAGGGTGAACTTTGGTGCCTGTTATTGGCTGTTGTGATTTTTATATTTAGGTTTAGGGACACTTGCATGTGGACAAAATGCATTAAGGATTTTTTTCCTCTCAAAGGAAACTGGATTATACTGTTTTATATCATAGCACTGTTGAATTCTCAATTCTGATTGGTCAGAAGATGAATTTTCTCTAACAGCAGCTCTACCAGCTGCAAGGCAAATGATATTATTCTAATACGTTATCGTTTCTGTAGTAACAACTAACACAGGGACTTGAGGGATGTTCCACATAAACAGATTTTTTTTTTTTTTAAATTGGTGAAACATTCTGTGAGGAAACGTTTGTTTAACATTTTTGGAAGGAGTCTCTAGTGTAAGCATTTTATAACAGTCAGAGGTCCAGCAGAAGATATTCAACAACATTACATATAACCGTAAGTGGATAAAAAGTGTAATGTGGTGTTCTTTAATACATAAAAATATAATTTTTGGCAAATTGCTGTGGTATATGAGGAGTAAAACACTTTGGGATGTGCTGTTATTGGAAAATAATCAACTTTGGGGTGGTAACAGCATCACACTTTCACATCATTCAGTATAAGTTTTTGAAACACACAGTTTGCCAGAACACATGCCACCCTGTTATAATCAGAATATTATTTTTTTTGCTGCCAAAAACACACTGACATTTGGAATGATTTTTTTTTGCGCTAACGTAACGAAAGGCCTTAATTATTTTCTTTTTTCTTCTTCTTCTATCTTCTCTTTCACAGATGACAACAGTAACCAGAGCTCCATCGCTGACTCCTCCCCTTTAAAGCAGGAGACCAGTAACAACACTAGTCCCACCCCTGAACCCATGGCAACAGCTCAGAATGACAGTGGCGACGCCAAAAGCGAGCCGTTTCCCAGTAAACAGCCTTCGTCTGGTCAGGACAGCAAGACAGGTTGGTCTTTAAAACTGATCCTATGCTCTGATCTGGATTTTAACCACGCCCTTGTTGACTTAGACCAGTGACACACGAGTGGCAGCACACTGATAATCTTGGTGATTTGGCTAGTTGATTCTTTTTCATAGTTAGCTGTCATGCTGGGTGCTTTAGCATATAAACCTTTTTAATCCGATATCGTTTGCTGTAAGGAAAAAGACCCTGCATCAGTTCACAGTGCAGTGTCTTGTGTGCAGCGTCTGCTTCTGAAAGCTAATAATTACACTGGTACAATCCGTTGATCACCCAACAAACAGCTCACTTATGCTGATACAGTGTAAGAACAACGCTTAAGATGGCGATGAGCACAAACAGCCAGAGCTGCATTTAAAAGAATGCAGCTTTGGATTGAGGTTCAGTGTGTAATCTATTAATGATGCCTATTTTAATCATTAAAACTCTTTTATCGTAGGACCAAATCATTCCTCATCAGAGTCCACAACAGCTAAAAGGGATGGCAAGTCACAGGGAGAGCAAAAACACTTCACAGACACCTCCAAAGCTGCTCAGGTAGCACACAAACACACTAAGTACTGGTTCTGGTTCTATGATTGTACTGAACCAGAATTTATTTTTCCATTTTTTAGTATAAACACTGAGGAAGTAGTATTATACTAATAAACGGTTTTTTGTTTTTTTTCCATTCTGACCTGTTTGTGATCCTGACAGCTAAATCCTATGTACTGATGGTGGATTTGTTTCCTCAGCAGGATATGGATGATGGTGCTCCTCCTAGCAAGAAAGGCAAATTGGACTCCTCCTCAGAAGCCAACTAACCGTCTTTGCCAACTGTTACACTCTAGTGATCTCCCTTTCGTCTCCCTGTATGCTTTTGAGTCTTTTTTTTTTTTTTTTTTTTTTTTAACTCCGAACACCAAGTTGTACACGTATCTATTCATCAATTTCAATTCACTCTCAGACACACACTTATCCCTTACAGTTGCTTTTCATTTCAGGAGGGAGGGAGGGAGGGAGGGAGGGGAGGGGGTTAATCTGGAATTGTGAGATTCAGAGGCAGGGGTTTCCGTTGCACTGATCCTAGAACAGCTCGCTCTGTCATAACATCACCACCTTTCATTTAGTCCTCATTCTCCACTGCCACTTGATGTTTCAAAGCAAACGATCTATTCATCTTTTTTTTCTTTTGCTCAGGAGGGTCAACACACTGTTAGTTGCGCTGAAATCGATCGGTTCTGCTGCTGTAGTTCAAAGAGGTGTTTTTTTTTTATTTTGAAGTCCATGAATAGCTAGTAAAATGGGCGATTAAGGTCGTGAGTGAGTGGTACTAGTCACAGATTAAAGTCTGCTGTGAAGACTGTAGCTCGTAGCATACGTCCTGCTTGGTTGTGTGCCTTGTGATACTGAAATAAGCTTGTTTAGTCTTTTTTTTTTCTTTAACGTCTCATGCACGTCCCGGAAGTATTTTTGCAATTTTCTCCCACTAAAACTCGTTTCATTTCCACTAAAGTGCAGTCGAAAACTGTGATGGTGCAAACAAAGCTTTGAAATGCAGGTCACCATTTCAACAGCGCTACAACCTTAGAAAGTGCATAATGACAATTCTGACCACGAACCCATCAGATTCATCAAGTATTCGTCTTTCTCTGGCAAGCGCCTGCCATCAAGACTCGGCTTGTGTGGCTGTCCGGAGGGAGGGGAAAAGAAAGCGATTTTCATTAGACGTTAACAGGCAGGTTACGGATAGACAGCTGTGCAAATACCTCACACTCAGTCCAGCAGTGCTGGCATATAAACACTAAGTATGACTTTTAGAGAAACAAAAAAAAAATAATCACTCGGATGTGTCTGCTTGCAAAATATGTATATATTTATACGATAACATTTTTGTTATTACACTTGATTTTTTTTTTTTCTTTTTTTTTTTGCCACAATATTTCGCCAAAATATTGCCTTCTCGTAGTTCAATCTTTGAACCTTTTAGCGAAAATGTACTCATTGGGACCATTATTTTTCACTCTGCTTTAGAAATGTCTTGTACAGAAGTATGGTTGTGTTTCATTTATTTATTCCACATGTAGTTTTTGGTTTTATAAAAAATAAATTTCCTTTGAATAATCTTGAATCTGTTCCTTTGTTCACTAGACCATCAAACTGCCTTTTA
This sequence comes from Pangasianodon gigas, assembly GCA_022758105.1. Taxonomy (NCBI): domain Eukaryota; kingdom Metazoa; phylum Chordata; class Actinopteri; order Siluriformes; family Pangasiidae; genus Pangasianodon; species Pangasianodon gigas. The sequence continues at coordinate 4,254,251 of CM040477.1, forward strand.
GGCAAACAGCATTTAAACATGGGGTCTAATCTAACACAGCATTTAAACATGGGGTCTAATCTATTAACAGACCACATTAATACCCAGCAGTGCACTGAATTAAAAAGAAAAAGAAGGAAAGCATTACGCACCATGTGGGATAAATTTCTATTAAATGTTCTTTGATAGAAATACTAGAATTTGTTTAGTGTTGTTACTACATCTCAAAAGACAGTGTGTTGTGTTATTTCTTCCTGATCAGAATGTTTGTGTTTATACAGTGCTTTTGTTGGTGTATTTTACCCATAATGCACTATGAGCCAGAGTGCACATGGGACCATTTTTAAAATTCTGCTCACTCCTGTAGTTATTTTTTTTTTTTTGTACTCACCTGTGCTATTTTTTTAACGAGCTTAATTAGTTCCATTTCCCAAAATATAAACTAATTAGTCATTTAAACCACAGTGACCCTGACTAGAATAAAGAAAAATTTGACTGAAGATCGTAGACACACTGAGCAGCGCTGCATGAGCAACCTGCCGTGTCCAACACGCTCCCATGTTAGTGAATGTGTGACTCTCCCACTTACATGAAAGTTAAAACCTCACGTTCTCCTGACATTTTTCTTTTTCTTGTGGAATCCTACAAAGTGCAGTACAAACATATATCAGTTTTAACACCGAAAATTTGGAGCAAATTGGATTCAAATGGTCGTGAAATGAAATAAACCATAATTTCGTATAAGTAGTAACATCTAGCAGAATGTCCCTGTGCTCTCTGTAAGGTGCGTTAATTTACAAACAGAGCTATCTTGCTAACAGCAAATTAGCCATTAAGCTAGCTGAATATTAGCTACAGAATTTTGTGGTGCGTTATCTGTAAAATATAAGAAAACCTCTTCAATCACACACTAACATATTTACAGAAAATCACTCATGTTTACAGAAAGGTCACTCCTTTTTCCTTTTCTGGCGACCCTTAATAATGCGTCTGAAGGTAAGACTGATGCGCGGCGTCTTCACCTTTTTCCGCACTGGGAGGCTGTGATACCAATACGTGTTAGTGGGAGAGTTCATGAGAAGAAGGCTCCCATGGGCCAGTTCCAGTTTCACAGGCTCTATGTGACATTTTTTTGGCTCTCTGCGAGCATCTTTATGCCTGAACACGAAGTCACGCACAGCTCCAAGAGACACCAAGGCAATGGGACACGAAGGGTCCAACTCCCGCTCATCGTCCCTGTGTTCCCCGATGTGATCCTCGCCATCTTTATACCTGTGAAGAGCCAGAACATCAGTGACATTTCTTTAAAAAAAATAAATAACAAAAAAACCAATAAGAATTCCAAGCAAACTGTATCTATAATCTCAGAATGTCAGAACCGGAACGTCTTCAGATAATAATCACCTGTTTATCAGGACAAAGTTGAAGGTGTGCCCTGTGGCGTTGGTGGTGGCGTCACGGATATATTCTAGGGTCGGCGTCCAGACTCTGGCTGCAAGATGAACTCCAGAAAAAGAATACACCAGTCCTTCATCTCCATAAGTCGCCTGCTTCCGGGGAACGCTGTACGTCTTCCCATACACCTGCAGCTTTGCTTCTTCACCTCAAAGAAAATGAGAAAGAAAATGATCTCACATACAGTAAAACAACAATGTTTTGTGGGCAAAAACACTCAACATTACAAAAAAAGTAAACAATATGTCTAAAGTTTTTACAGCTAACGTTACTTGAAAATCTCCGTACAAAGTTAAATTGGATTTGTGGTTTCATCTTGAAGAGAACTCCATAAATCCAGTCACCCTGACTCCGTACTAACAGACATTTGTAGTAGTGAAGGTGAATGAATGGATAAACGAAAATCTATTATCTAAGAAATAAAGCATTTCTATGTGTTGTTCAATGACAAAGTTGATTATTTTCCAATAAAAGCATGCCACGAAGCATTTTATTCCTCTTATACCACACCAATTTGTCAACAATTACAAATTTTATTAATTAAAGTATGACATATAATAATTTTTATCCTTTTATAGTTACATTTAATGTTGCGGAATGTCTGCAGGACAAGTTAGTTCCTGTTATCACTTACGTTATAACAACTAAAACAGCCGTTTCCTCACCAGGCTCTCTTTTTCTTTCTTTTTAAGTTGAAAAAAAAAAACATTTGTTATGTTACTGAAAAACTCCAAGCTGCTGTTATAGAAAATGAATCAACACCTCCTGACCAATCAGACTTGAGCATTTCCACAGGGCTGTGCTATCATTCTTATTATGATAAAAACAAATGTGATTTTTAAGCCTATTTGTAGACATTTTATCCCAAAAATATCCAGAAACACGGTTAATCATTATTGCTATTTTATTGTACCTTCATAATGAGAAATATTACATGAATTTGCCTATATTCAAGATATTTCCATGCTTAAGATATCATTTTTTGGATGCCTTTCCCAAATTGTGTGTCACTTCTCAATGTTGCCACAATTGATAATCACTCTAATGTGGCGCTTCATCATTAAACTTCACGATACATCCAGAAAGAAGATCCTGAAAAATAATGTAATAATGCAACACATTATTTTCCTAAATTGCATCCTGTAATTTCCTAATTTAAATACCATTCATTTTCTAAATGTTCTAAAAAGAGAATTTGCAAGAGCAAGTGCTACAGATTGACATAACACGTCATGTTGTAGGCTATTCAGCTTATCACTGTACCTAATTCATAATTAATGTTACTAATAAAGTTAAATTTTGAGAGATTTGAGAGTGAAGATTTGGTGAGACGATTCAGCAGCTCATCCTATACACACACATGTTGAAAAGATACTGTGTGCAAAATACTAAATGCAAAAACAGATCAGTGATGTTCAGTTGTACGGTGGCAGAGCTGGTTTTGCCAGGACAAATGAGTGATGGCCGAGGTCTGCCTCACATTTACCACGTTCAAGCTGTGTGCAGTTTCTTAGTGAACACAAGTTACATTTTAAACCATTATTTTGGGGGGAAACAAAACCATATAATTAAATTTATGAAAGAATTGTTTACATCCCCAGTAAACCTGATCAGGATATAAACTGTACTCCATGTTATGGGACATTTGCTTTCTCACCATCACTTTTCTTCTGGTATTCACCTGGTTCTCACCCAAACGAAGGCTGATGTTCACGTTGCACTTCACACTCCACAAACACTTATGGTTGTGTATTAGCTAGATTTTTTTCCCCCAAAAAATAAAAAGGCATGTTCATTGGAGCGTACCATTAGTCTATATGAGTTGACACATTGTATTTTACATAAACTTTAGACATTTTTATTTATTAAATTATTCATTGTTTATTAAATTGTATTTATTTTAAATCAGATTTTTACCAGAAAATAATTTTATGCCAGTTTACCCCCAGTGAGCAGTGAAACTCATCTCCTTTATACAGGCTGTGGGATAAATCTTTCATTTTTGGGACTAAATGCGGACTTGTGGTATAAATCTGGAGATTCGTCAGCTTTATTTACTGCCACTAGACAAGTCCAAGGTCTTAAATATGTTTACATTACACAAATATGACATTCTTTCAAAGCCATGTGCTATCAGTACCTGTAAAGTACTCCACCTCTTCCTCTAGCTGCATGAAAAGCCTGCTGGCTTCTTCTTTGGAGAAAAGTAAGCCGTAGTCACAGTCGAGCTCCTGCGCCTCAATCTTTTGCCATGGGATGGGATGTGGGAATTCATCCTCCTCATCTGCAGCTTCACATGTTTCCTCTGTACACAGCTTTTCCACCTGCTGTGTCTCAGCTTTGCTGCTTTCCACACAGGCAGTTCCTTGTCTTCTCATACTGTCACCTGCTGAAATGAAGAAGATATGATGATAACAATGATACTGTGGTATCCTCAGATATACAACAGTACGAGATATGTCTTTATGATCTTAATATGGATGTCTTATTACAAATAATAATAATAATAATAAACAAAGGAACTTGCATGTGTACCACTTCACTAAGCAATAGCTGTTCTGCTCTTCTTCTCTGTTTTTATTCCAGGCATCACACTGAGTAAGTACCACAGAGAATATCGCCATCTATTGGACATTTCTGCTATACTATTCACAATACTACATCCATCCATCCATCCATCCATCCATCTTCCATACCGCTTATCCTACACAGGGTCACGGGGGAGCATGGAGCCTATCCCAGAGGACTGGGGGCCACAAGCAAGGGGACACCCTGGACAGGGTGCCAACCCACTGCAGGGCACAACCACACACACATTCACACACGATGGACAATTTGGAAATGCCAATCAGTCTTTGGACTGAGGGAGGAAACCGGAGTACCCAGAAGAAACCTTGCATGGGGAGAACATGCAAGCTTCGTGCACACAGGGCGGAGACGGGGTTCGAACCCCCAACCCCGGAGGTGTGAGGCATGTTTATGCTAACCACTAACCATCGAGCACAATACTGCAAACAGTAATCATTTCTTCTTGTTTACCTTCTTACTTACATTGTTCCCTTTGCAACTGTTCACAGAAAAGTTAGGAAAAGAGCCGTGACACTTAGTACAATCACTGTTGATCCAAGGGCAGACCAAAACCCTGCTTTTGATTAAAAAAAAAAATCTTTAATAATCTTTATCAGGATTACATATTATCATCAGTATGGTACAGAAATCTCTTAACTTAAAAGTAATGAATTTTTACATAATCTACTGAACATTCCCAGTTAAAGCAGTGAAACAAGGTTTCAAATTATGTAAAAGTGCAATAGTCAATATTTTTCATTTCTTACTAGTACAAATAATGTGGAAAATAATGCAGAAATGATTAAAAACATAACAGTTTAAGCCATTGTCTCAGAACGTGTATTACGTAGAGAGAAAATAAACCAGTTTTGGAAATCTGCTTTCTGGTCCGGAACATTTGTACGCATTTGGATTGGTCTCTTGTCAGTCATTTTATAGACACGCCTCCAATGCGCCTTAAATCATTATGAGTGGAAGTTGCATATTTATAGAGTTGTCAATTTATAAAGCTTTCAAGCAGTTAAATATCCATGTGTGTTTGAAAGTGATGACATGACGGTCCTTGCTAATGCTAACTCTAGTTGAAACAATGTAAGTTTTGGGGGCGGAGCTTTGTGTACATGGGTGGAAATGAGAGCGGGCTCAATTAGTAAAAAATATCATTCGAACTCCACCCATTTGACTGTTAGAGACCTATTTTTCACAAATCTAGCCTAATGCACCTTTAACTGACTATGCAACAGAAATGTATTTATCTTCGGTCAGCGCTTTCTCCTGGACAAGGCTGCAGCCAATCAGGAGCCTATACACCCTGTGAATACACCCTGGAAGGAACACCTAAAACGTTTGAATAATAACTTTTCACAAAATGTTGTATGGAAGGGAATGTTTCATGATGCCATAGTTTAGGTTCCATAACTATCAAGATCTCTGTTCATGCAATGAGTAGAAAAGAACAGTTTAGGTATAATTGATGCCAAGTTGTCAGTTTATTACGTACACCTCATACCTCATACCTACACTCACTTGCACCAGCACAACACTCACTAACACACCACTACCATGTCTGTATCCCTGCTAAGCTCCCTGTATTTCACAGATTAAAAAAAACATCAGTATTAGGTTTCATTTTTGGCATCCATAACAAATAACCTTTAATGTATTAAGAAGTGAAGGCTGCAGCTGATTTCTTTCTAGCCCAGACTGTAGACTTATAAAGTCTATCAGTGACAGCTGTATCAGGTGATTTTACAGAGTGAAACACCCCTTAGATTTGATCCTCATTTGGGCTGATATCTTTCGTCTCGCTTCACTGACACATCCGTAACACGTCATCAGCAGTGACTGAGAAGGAGCGTGTGAAATACAGTGTAGGTGTAATGAAAACAAACAAAGTGGATTATTTACTCTGTCATCCTTTTTTTGCATAAAATGCTTTTGGAGGAGAAACTAAAAGTAGATTGACTAAGCACACATTGCCTAATCAGAGTACAAATTAGTGCACAAAAGGACAGACGACAAAACTGTTTGTTTACTTTTGGTTTGAATTCAATTAATTCAATTCAAGTTTATTTGTATAGCGCTTTTAACAATGCACGTTGTCACAAAGCAGCTTTACAGAAATAAATAAATTCTGGATATAAATTTTAAATTTATAAATTTGTCCCTAATGAGCAAGCCAGAGGCGACGGTGGTGAGGAAAAACTCCCTGAGACGATATGAGGAAGAAACCTTGAGAGGAACCAGACTCAAAAGGGAACCCATCCTCATCTGGGTGACACCGGATAGTGCGATTACAAATAAATCCCTTCTATAACTGTGTACTATAGAGTCAAAAAGTGCTATTATGTATCCAGGAAATTCATTACAGTTTTCACATGAAGTCTGTTTTGTTATCAAGTTATCAACTGTTCACTGATGGAGACTTTACTGCAAAACTGTTCATGGGAATTGCAGTCCTAAAGCCTTCATAGCAGTTGTAGTCCAAAGCCATCTTCATGGTTTCTAAGGGGTACCATCCTCAGCTGAATGCAGCTACCTGTATGTCTTTAAGTGTGTGTGTGTGTGTGTGTGTGTGTGTGATAGTGTCGTGGCAAATACTTCTGCAAATCAGAATAAGAAATATAAGTTACAAAGACAAGGGGTTCTGGATGCCAAAAATCTATAGACTTTATTGAATCAAACAACAAAGCCGAGATGGTCTGCAGAGCATCTGATTTACATAATCGTGGCCCATGCTTTTATACAATTCTAAAACAATAATCTCATTGGATGGAGTTTTCTCTTTTTTCTTTTAATCACACACCTGCCTCTCGTCACAATTATTTCACTGTCCCCTTATCTTAGTTTTAACTGCGGCGAGAGTTCAGTCAGTTTATGTTTCAAAAACAACATTAGCCTTCACCTTAAAAACACCACCTACAAGGTCACACCAGTCCGTTCTCACAGAAACATCCCTGCAGGATCACAGGCCTAGAGTCACTCTTCTAAATGTACTAGAAATGGTTCAGTGTAGTA
>CM040477.1:4261370-4296251 GCA_022758105.1 Pangasianodon gigas
CGTGGCGAGAGTTCAGTCAGTTTATGTTTCAAAAACAACATTAGCCTTCACCTTAAAAACACCACCTACAAGGTCACACCAGTCCGTTCTCACAGAAACATCCCTGCAGGATCACAGGCCTAGAGTCACTCTTCTAAATGTACTAGAAATGGTTCAGTGTAGTATATAAATGAAGCTCTAAAAGTTAATACATGAGGTGATTTAAGGTCACTTTTCAATACTGTTGCATAGATACTGATTGATATAATACTGATTAACAAATGATATTGATATAGATAACAGGAAAATTCCTCCATAATAGTTTCAATGTCGAAATACTGATAGAAATTAGATTTTAGCTCTTCATCTAGTATCATGACCAGCCCTCACTGGAGAGAGGACAGATAAAATGGCTGATGAATGAAGCTTACAAAGGAAGAAGGAACTAATAAAGTGGACATTAAGTGAATATAGAATAATATACTATTTTAAATCATTATTTCCAAACATTATTTGTTAGAAACACATCCACTGCCCCTATTCTAACAATGCCTCACTTTTATTCTTTTTTTCTTTCTTTCCTTATTTGAATTTTATTTAATTAATTTTATTGCGTGTAAGGTGACGTATTAGTTATGCTGCTCTTCCATTGGCTGTCACACTTTTTTTGGCGCGAAGTGAGAAACCAAGCAACACCACAGGGTCAAGGCGCATTGCTGACACACACTCACACACACACCTTCACACACACCTTCTCACAGCAGTTGAGCTTAATTTATCGTGAAAAATGATCGGACAGAAAAGCATCAAGTCATTTTTCTCACCCACCTGTAAAAAGAGAGACCTGGACACTCTGACCGGAAGCGAGGACGTGTGTGATGTGAGTAAACACACTGATGTAGTTATTGGCTAAAGTTTGGCGAATTAGAAACTTGTGAGTGAATTACAACATTCATGTATTCAACACGCTGCTTTAATACAGGCATTAAAAGTATTTTAACCCTGTTTATCAAACCGTGTTTCCCCACATTGGTAATTCATTTAAAAAGAAGCGCTGAAATTTTCCCGCGAAAGCTGACCCGGAAGTAAATGCAACGTCACACGTAAACAAATCTGCACGTTCATAAAAAATAGCACTGGATATTTATAATTTAATTATCTTACTGGTAATGTATTATATACATAAATGTACAGCGATAAATAATAATTTAAAAAACTCTTGTCATTTTGAAAAAAAAAAAAAAAAACTTTGCACATACACACATACAACAAGAAAGACGTTAGACTTTTTTTGTGGAAAAAATCTTGCATTTTTATTATGTACTCATTATTTATTTATTTGTTTGTTTGTTTTTATTTATTTATTTAGTTAGTTAGTTTTTGGAGCCTCCCCTGGCGTTGATTAAAATAAAAAAAAAAGTTTATCTACACTGTTGTCTGTATGTATATATCCATGTTATCCTCATCGTGTTCATCTTTGCATTATTAAAAAGAAATTGCGCTGAAACCTAAAAAGCTAGTCATGTTTTGTTGACAAACTACAAACAAACATATTTAACTACTGTTGCTGAAGCTGTCAGTTATAACTTCCGGTTCAGACGTGCACGTGCCTGTGTCCACGTGTTAGTGTGTGTGTGTTTACACGTGCTGCAGTAACATGGCGCTGAAGGCTGCGCGCTCCCGCCATGGCAGCGCTGTTTATAAACATTCAGCAGCGTTTCCTCCGCACGCCATGCACAAGAGTTTTATCGAAACGATGGTGGAATTGCAGTAAATACACAAAGATTTCGTCCCAGGTGAAGAAGCTGAAAGCTGGGAGTGACGTGGCGCTGAGTCCGGAGCAGCTCGAGCGCATCGCCAGGAACAAGGCGGCGGCTCTGGAGCGCTTGTCCTCCCGCCGCGGGCCTGTGGGAGTCGGGGAGAGCTGGAGCAGAGCGCTGGGCTCCGAGTTCAACAAACAATACTTCACATCGGTAATCAGGCGTTTCTTTTTCTCCGCTCAGTTTCTTCTTCTTCTTCTTCTTCTTCTTTAATCATGTGTTTGTGTATCTTTTCCTTCTCAGTTATTGAACTTCGTGGATGATGAGAGGCGGAAGCACACCGTGTATCCGCCGCCGGAGCAGGTCTTCACGTGGACGCGCATGTGCCGGATTGAGGATGTGAGTTTCTCCACATGACGTCAGTCTGTAGGACACAATGAGCCTCATTTCCCAAGCTGCATACAAACTGATTTACTCATAAGTTCTTCACTAAAAGTGTGCTATTCATGAAAATCCTGTAATTTTGGAAAGACGTTGGTAGCCTACTCGTGTTCCTGAGTGTGTGTGTGTGTGTGTGTGTGTGTGTGTGTGACATTACACATAAGCAGAGTAGTTAGTGCAGACCTCAGCTTTGAATCTTTAATTTTTAAAGGAGCATTTACTGTTTACTAAATGAAGTTACTGCATTTAAATATGTGGATTACTCTGTCAACTTTAAATCACGTGCGTTTTTCAATTACTTAATAATAATAATAATAATAATAATAATAAGTTTATTTTATATAGCGCCTTTCTGCAAACTCAAGGTCACTTTACAATATGAAAATAGAGAAACATGACAGCAGACAAAGAATAAAGGAAATAAACAAGAAATCCATGGCACGAGTCAGATCATACAGTCAGAGATCAGAAAAACAAGAAAGAAAAAGATGTGCTTTAAGGAGGGTTTTGAAATCCTGTAATGAAGAATTACACGTGCAAAAGTAAATTTTTAAACTTTTCATTTCTTATTAATGGCGTTAAAGTATTAAAAATAAAGAGATCAAGCCAAATCCATTATAAGACAGATAAGAGCAGTTGTTTGGAAATAAAAGGAGGATGCGCTGGTCCGTGCAGATGGAGGTGGAAGCCGAGGCGGTGTAAATGGCAGGACTGATGTTACTGGAAGAGTGAGCACATGCTGCGTGTAGGAGGGAACGGATGTTTACAGACCGGTTTGATTTCTTTTCAGAGAATGAAAGCTGGCTCATCAGTCGGTCCTGTTTGCCACGGCAGTCTTCTTTTAACACTTTAGAGCCAGCACTGATTCAGCCAATGAAAAGATCCTGTGCAAGTTCTGTTGGTGGTTTGGGTTTCTTGCTACTGGCACATTTTCAAAGAGAGATAAGCGAATGAATACATCAGAGCCCATTCCTCTTCCAAGCCCTAAATGAAAAGCCTCATCGTGCATCTGTAAAGTAAAGGTTTCTGGCATAAATGGGAGTTTTGCAGTGCTTGGCACATTTGCTTTACACTTGTCTCTTTTTTATTTACTTTTTTGCCCATGATTTTGTCCTCACTTGTTGTCTCTCTTCTCAATTCCCACCCACCAGTTAGGTCTCTCTTGTCATACAACAGCTACCAGCTGGCAAGGGTGAACGCTAACACACATTTCCTCAGAGACACATGAATCTAGCCAACCGCAACTTCTCAAACTGCTGTTGTTGCTGCATCATGAGGCTGCGTAACACACTCGGAGAGGAGCACTTCTTTGAGTAAACTTGTGTGTAAATGTCAAATCAAATCGACCTCAACATTTACACACACTCAGGAGCATGAGTTGGATATGAACGTTTTTCAGAATTGCCCTGATTTTAATGAATACAGGATATAAATGCTCGTACGAATGTTTTATGAATAAAACGCCCATTGTTCTATTTCTTTCGTTTTTATGATGTGTTGCAGAAGCCCTGAACCGCAAGTTTTGAAACAAATGTTGAAATGCTACACTCTCAGGGGAAAAAAGGGTACTAAACTGTACATTTCCTCATCACTGGGGTGATATCCTTATTTTTTGTATCGTTAATATGCATTTTTCACTTGGAAATGTGGATGTAATGTAAAAGATTTAAGGTACATATTTGGTCCTGAAATACCTTTTGAAGTAAAGTGTTGAAGGTAAAACTATATAAACCTAAGTGAAAGTGAAAGACACACAGTAAAGGTATAAATGTGCACTTGATGGTATAATCCCAGTGATGAGGAAAGGTGCAGTTTCTACCTTTTATTTCAACATAGTTTGTTGTTATCTTAACTTAATATCATACTTAATATCATGTTATTTCGACTTATTAAGTAAAAATAAATAATTATTATTAACATCTTACAAGACTAATTTGGCTAATTGAATATTAGTTTCTTATTATAATAATAATAATTCTACAAAAGTACATGAAATTCAATTGCAATTGTTCTGACTGATCACTATGACCGTTATATTATTAGTGAAAAATTTCAGTGAATTAGCAAATGTGTGTGTGTGGGTGTGTGTGAACTGAATTTCACTACATCTTACTTGCTATCTGGGAAACAGTGTGTGCTGTAAAATATTAAGTCATAATGAGAAAAGTCAAAGTTGTATAAATAACCTGCAAAATATTTAGAACATGATAAAAAAAATGGTTCAAGTCATGATCTCAGGACAAAGGTATTATGTGGCTGAGAAAAGCCATTTGGAAGACTGATTCCTGGTCCAGAGTGCTTGTCTGAGTTTGGATGGGAATCTTGTTAGTCGTTTTATAGACACGCTACAAGCCACCGTAGATCCTGTGGGCGGAGCTCTGAACGTGGGCGGGAATGGGGGAGTGGGCTAAAAAATTCGAATGTCTGACCCAACGAAAGTCGTGACCCAACGAAAATCATGAAAGAATTCACCTTTAAGTAAATAATGAGAGCACTTAAACAGTTTTTTTTCTTTCACAAATCATGGATTAGGGCTTCTGTAATATCTTCATCATACAGTTACTGTGCTTTTATTCATTGTTGATGCAGTTCGTTGTCTACAATTTTCTCATTCTGCTGTCAGTGACCAATAGGATCCAGTGTAGGACACATAAACAGTGATACAGCTGAACTTGTCATGCAGTTGCAGCACAAGATTATAGTAGTGAGAGATGACAGTAAATCTAAACCCACAATATGAGAAGCTGGAGAAGTCTCAGAGCTGAAGAGGAGCTAGTGAGAATCTGAAGGCTGTTTTATTTTATTTATTTTTTATTTTTTTTGGAATATAGCACTTGAGCCTCTGACTCTGTAAAAGAGGGTTAATTGGGTTTTATTGTCATTGCTCCATATAACTTGTATACATTTTGCATATGCAACATGTAGCCTGTGTATGGGAGAACCAGCAGCATGGCAACCCAGCAGTAAGGTACACTAAATTTTATTTATTTATTTTTTGGCTTGCTTTCGGTAGGTGAAGGTTGTTGTTCTTGGTCAGGATCCCTATCATGGACCAAATCAGGCTCATGGCTTGTGTTTCAGCGTGCAGAGACCCATTCCACCTCCTCCAAGGTAACGCTATGTCTGGCTACAAATGTGAGTTAATCACCTGAACCACACCTGAAAAGATGGTCCATAAATCAGTATCAGATTTCACTGGATGTTAGAATTGAGTTTGTGCTTTAAATGGAAGTTTTGTTGTACAGGTTTCCTCTCACTGTCCACATACATGCAGGTAGGCAGATTGGCTATGCTAAATTGCCCAGAGGTGTGTGTGTGTGTGGGTGTGGGTGTGTGAGAGAGACTGTGAGACTGAATGTGTGTCTGCCCTCTGGCGTCCCATCAAGGGTGAATTCTCCTGCCTTGCACGCAGTGTTCCCAGGATAGGCTCCAGATCCACTGTGACCCTAACCAGGATAAAGCGGTTACTGAAGAATGAATTAATAACTTGTATTTTCATCGACCGTGTTTTTGCCGTTCTGCACTGTTACTAAATGAAAATCTTACTGGAAAATCATACGTGTATTGTAATGCTTTGTAGTAGATATATGGCTCCCGATTGCAGCATGTACGTGTGCAGCAGTTTGTCACTAAGTACAATTTGGAGAAATTTGTGAGAACGTAAAACAAAAATGTAAAAAAAAAAAAAAACCCTGTAGTTTGTTGTGGCTTTCACTGAGAACTGTAAAAGTTCAGGAGCTGAATAAAGTTTTGTTGTCATATTTCGTGAATGTGAAATGATTCTTGGATATTTGGAACACTAAACAGGTACAGATTTTCAAACTTTTGATTTAAGTCTCTCTCTCGCTTTCTGTCTTGCACACGCTCTCTCTCTCTCTCTCTCTCTCTTTCTCACTTATGTTGGGAGTCTAAAAATCAATTTCCAACAGCAATATCGATTTATTATTATCATTATTTTCATTATAAACATTTTTTCTGTTCAAACCAGATGTAGGCTTGTAAACTGATGTGGTCGTATCAGGGACTGTTGGACCAATTTGACTTTTTGACTTACATTGGACTTTCTTTCTTTCTTTCTAAACCAAACTGTTAGATCATGTGTATGGCGAAATTCATTCAAACTCTCACAGGAAACACTGATCTGGAGCATCTGAGATTTCTTGTGCAATCATTTTGTTTGCAGCTTGGTGAACATGTATAAAGAACTGGAGTCAGACATCGAAGGCTTTCAGCATCCTGGCCACGGTGATCTGACAGGATGGGCAAAGCAAGGTGACCACTTCCTCTTTCTGTTTGACTGTATAGTCATTTGTATCTCCTTTTTTTTTTTTTTTTTTTTAAACCAGTAATCCAGCACAAATTTTGCTACATATATAGCTACAATCAAATTTATATATTAGAGATTGCCTGAATACAGAGACAAAAAGTATTGGGGTACCAAAAGACTAAGTGCTGTATAATGTCACTGTATAATGTATAATGTCAACATGTATAATGTTTTCCTCACTGGGGTATTATAGAGAGCAGAGTTTAGCATTAGATTACTGTTATGAACAGCACATCAATGGCAGCAGCATTTCTATTCAAGCTACTTGCAGGAGAACAAGTGACAACACACTTCAATTTTTAATCTGTTTTGGCAACGCCAGCGTTCAATTCTCACTTATCACTAGGTGAATTTACATTTCCAGTAATTGTTTTGTTTCGAGAAAGATATCAACTGTTTAATGTTTAATAATTAACGGAATAAGTCTTGTTAGAGCTACCAGAATCCCCAACAACAGCCACGCCCCACACTCGGCCAAGCAGAGCGAACTGTCCTGTTTACTAATTACACACCTATTGCTCAGTACCTCGTTAGTTTCCTGTATAAATGTCGCTCAGTTTGTAACTCGCATTGCTATACAGGTTTATAACTAGCAATATTGCATAAGCAAGAATGCACTTACACTGAATATTCGAATATGCGAGTGTGATGTTGCTTTATTCAGTTCTATAAACAAGAAATTAATATTGAGTAAGTGATGTTTCAGACACAATATGGCCAAATGTTTTGTTTATTTTTGCTCCGCTGGCAGAAATGGATCACAAAGAAGCCACACTCGGTTTATAGCACGTCGGCTAGCTGGCTCACACTGATTTGTACATTCCCGTTAAAGGTGCTTCTGGAGAAATTGGTGTCTCTTCTTCCTTTTCATCTTATCTGACGAGCTTTCATATTTCAATCAAAAGTTATATTCCTGAAGTATATCGTTTGCCATGTCTGCTGATGATGTCACTAACTCTACTGTAGTAACCGTTTCGAACTAGGAAGTGGCAGACAAAGACGAGCGGCATGAAGCACACTGTGTGTGTATGTAAAGAGTCTAAAAAGCAAAAGAAGAGGCAGAACATGCAGTATTGAATCTCATTTGCTCTCTAACACACTTCATTATTAAGCTTATTTTGTCCAAAATAGAATGTGCCAGCTATAATTACAAAACTGTTCACCTGTAAACCTGACATGAGGCAGAGGGACAAGGATCATCCGGTATATTTGTGTTCATTTTGTTTCCCAGTTTCGGTGGAAAATGAGAGGACAGTCACTTTACTTTGCAGCTACAGGTTACACAGTTATTACATTTTGTAGACTGATTTTAAATGAAGTGTACAGTGTATAGATTTATCTAAAGTGTTTTGTATTTTCAGCTGATTTCTTTGAAGTGTACTCTTCTCATGTGAGTGTGTGTGTGAGTGTGAGAGAGAGAGAGAGAGAGAGAGACACTGCTGGTGTGGGCTGAAACGTGATGTTTCCGGTGTGAATCGCCCTTTTCTCGGAATGACAATTAGCTGCAAGAAGCGGCTGTTTATATTGATTATGGGCCCCTTCATTAAATTTCATTTTAATAGGCCATGATTCATTGATCAATAGTGTAATCAAGCAATCCATAAACAATAGTAACCTAGTCTTGATTGATTTTTAACCTTACTTTAGTAAATAAATCTAGGCGAAGCTCTAGATTTTGTTTAATATGGGATGAAAACTTGATACGAATCCATTTGTGCATATTTTCCAAGCAAGATGGGTTTTAGTAATATGCTTTATCTTTTTTTTTTTTTTTTATTTACTGTTCCTATTCATTTTGAATTAATTTGCATCATCAATTTTGTTTGTTTTTTCTTACCATGATACTTGCACTTCTGTAGGTAACAATTAATTGTAAATGATACAATTAATAGTCAGAAATTATTTTTCAGTGTGTGTATGCTGAATATGAAACGGACACTGCAAAAATATCTTGGCAAGTTAAGATATCTTGAATAAAGTAAAAGCTATTTAATTTAAGTGTTGTATAATAAAGATTGTTATACAACAAATATGAGACCATTCAGCTTATTTCTAGACATATTTATTAATTTCATGCTTGAATTTTATTGCAAGTGTTTAATCCTAGAATAATATCTAAAAACAGGCTTCATAATCTTAATGTGTTTAAAAACAAAGCAGTAAATAGAGATATTAGTTGAATTTGCCTGTATTCAAGATATTTTTACATGCTAAGATTTCTTTAAAAAAAAAAAAAAAGAAAAAAATCCATATGCCTGTATGTTAGGGTTTTAGAGCAGGGGAGCTGCTCCAGTAGTAACACTAGCAGCAGTTTGGTGCAAAAAGCACTTAAAAGTCCCGCATAACGATTGCAGCAACATGAACAGGACGGTGCTTGCCTAACACAGAGCCTCTTCATGACTTTGCAGGTGTTCTGCTGCTGAACGCTGTGTTAACTGTGCGAGCACATCAGGCCAACTCGCACAAAGACAAAGGATGGGAAACGTTCACGGATGCTGTGGTGCATTGGCTTAGCACTAACCTGGAGGGCCTGGTCTTCATGCTGTGGGGCTCGTACGCGCAGAAGAAAGGCGCTGCGATCAATAGAGTATGTTGCAGTGATTGTTTTTTTTTTTTTTTTCGTTATCATTGACAAGGTGTAGAAGCCCCTCGTACAACTAATTATCATGGTTTAACTTAATAAATAGACAGATTTGCATACCTGTATAGAAACTGTAGTATACAGGTTACGTAAGGCTTGCAGTTTTGGAGCATGTTGAGGTTATAGGATAATAATCAGCATCAGGGTGATAACATTAACTCTGCATCACATCTGGCTAGACCCCACCACCCCGTCGTTGATGACTTTTCTAACACAGCACATCCCTGAGTGTTTTATTCCTTACTTGGTTTTGACCTTTCGCAGAGTTGCGCACAAATTCTGAGTTCTGCTGTTTGCTTTTTCATCCGTTGTTTTGCAGAAACGACACCACGTCCTCCAGACAGTTCACCCGTCCCCGCTTTCTGCACACCGTGGCTTCTTTGGATGCAAACATTTCTCAAAGACCAACGAGCTGCTGGTAAAATCCGGGAAAAAACCCATAGACTGGAAAGCCCTGTGAGTTTAGTGAGTGTGGGCAGTTAAGCTGAACATTCAGTTCATAGTAAGCTCTCTTCTCTGTTGTGATGGCCTGTGTGGTTATCCTGAGCGGTTGTATACTATTTACACGGGACCTTTTCTCCAGGCCATCCTCTGTTGTGATTTCTTTCCTTTTTTTCCATTTTTTCCACTTAGAATGAAAATGTTTTCATAATAACAGTATTTTTGTATGTTCAGAGAGTTCAGCTGATCTGCAATTGTGTTTTCTGTCGATGTCTGTCTTTGGAAACACGGTGTACTTTTTTTTTTTTTTTTTTTTTAAACCAAACTACTTAATACATTTGCACTTTTTTAAAACCTTTTTTTTGTATATTTTAAAAAGAACATTTCTCTTAATAAACTTGATAAAAGGAGAATGTGTGAGTATGCTCGAGATGAGTTTTGTTTGGGGAAGAATAATAGAATCTGTCGAACTGGGTTGAAGGATTGTAGGTATTTTTTTCTCTCCAGCTTTAAATACAGGAATGAGATGCGAATTAGGTCTTCATTGATAAGTCCAGGTTTTATTTAAGCTTCACAGAAAATCCACTGACTTGTTAGCCTTTTAATGTTACAACTCGGTCTCTTATTTGTCTTCAATTGAAGGCGCACCAAGGTCACGTCCAGCTTGGCTTTCTCACTATCTGCGCTCTAGGAGATAAGCTGGAGCTCATATTCATAACAAGTTGCACGTTCCTTTTGCACCTGTGGTCATAAATCACACAGGAGAGGCTGAAAAGAGTGAGGCAGCGAAGGCTGGTAAAGGCTTAAGGCCTAGGAGAATTTACCTAAACACTGATTCTGCACATCTTCAGGGTTCAAATCATAGTGTTAGTTTTCCATTTATTCATTGGGAAGAAACATCCAAGTGAAGCTGAATCTAATCAGAATATCAAACGGTTATTAGAAATGACGACAATGAGAGGGCTGCAAAAGTGTTCATCAACTGACCAGAAGCAAGGCTAAGAACAACAGAGGACCTAAACATGAGGAGTGTTACAAACAACAGTCAGACTTTACAATAGAATAATAGCTGAAGAAGGCAAACTTCAATCACCTTAAAAGCTCATCACCAGGCACAGAGAGTTACTGTTAGTGTAAAACTTTTTTTCCTTTGTATCTTCTTTTAACATCTCAGGTGCATTCATACCATTCCAGTACCTCCAACCCAAAATAACACCAACAATGAAATAGATTCCAGTGAAAACAACAATAATAAAACAAAAGAATTAGAAATAGTGGATTAAAATATTAGGTTGTGATTGGTTATGACTACAAGGTACATGTGCATTGGTCATTATCTGTATTTTTTTTTTTCCCAGTTCAAATGTAAATCTTGGCAAAACACGTTTCATAAGTGGACATTATGCACATCACATCCAGACTCGCATGGAGAGAACTGCAGTTCAGCCAGTCTTCAGGCGGTTCTTTTTTTTTCTTTCTTTCTTTTCTTTTCAGAATCTAAACAAAGGTACATATCACAATGAGTTGTGGATTTGTAACCAGTTTTCTAAATACATAGACCTTAATAACCATGATCCCATGACTCTTCCCTTCTTGTTGTCAACTTTTGTTTTATATTTTTGTGAATTTGCATGAACTACTTACTGATTATAGAGATGATGAATTACATATATTATTGCCTTCTATTTTAATAGAAACTTAGAAAAGTGAGTGATGACCAATAAAAACCCCGATTAGTGGGTTAAAGGATTATAGTAAAACACAGAAACTACCACTGGCCTTGAGAAATCATTTACCTGTCACTTATCCAAAATCTGGCCTTGATGGCTGGAGAAAAATGATCCATTTTATCCAGAATTCAGCAAATTTATTCAGGTGTAGACGAAGCGAAAATGTTACTTTTTCCATTACATTAATTTTTCATTAACCAAATCTGTTGTGTGCACAGAGTGCAGCTGAGCAATGCATCCCACCATTGTGGGAGTGAAAAGAGTCGTAGTAATCAGGATGTTTGCCTCGGTGTAGAGAAAGACCACACCTGAAACACCACCTCAAACTTTTCCAATTTCTTGAATATTCCCAGCTCTCCCTGTGTGAAGTTTTCGCACTCCCCACCTCCCGGCGTTCCTTACTACTAGAGCTGTTCCTGCAAGAATTCTCACCATTCCCACCCACTCCAAGAGTTATTTCTATTTTATTTCTATTTGCACTCACCTGTAATCTTTTCTAATGAACATAGCTGGTTCTATTTCCCAAAATATAAACAAATTAGAAATTTAAACCACTTTGTCCCTGATCAGGATAAAACATTTCCTGAAGGTGAACAGGGTAAACACACTGCACCTAAAACGCTCCAGTGTTCAACGTGATCTTCCTTATATCTTATTCCTGCTCCTGTGGCTTTTTCCATTGGGTCCCACAGGAACCCAGTCCCAGTGCACACCTCTACTTCCTGTTCTAACAGACTCCAACACAAGCACAAGCCACAGAGAACGTTTAGCTCAACGTTCACTGCACAGTTCCACAGTCACTATATACTGTAGCCTACGGCACATCAATTAAAGTCATGGGTCTCTATTAGCAAAGTATAACATCATGTTTGTATTATAAATGCATGGTCCTGTCATTCCCAGACATGGAGCAATGCAGAATACTTTAGTAAGACTCGATCATAAACCAAATTTAATTTTTAATCTACTTTATGACAAATGAATTTGAGTCATGCACCCTTGACACATGACTTGGACAGTATGACTGGTCACATGCTTATAAACCATTCCATCGTTGCACTTCTGAAGCTGAAATGTGAAATTTAAATTCATTTGGTAACCATTCATGAAGTCCAATATCAATATGCTGACATTATTCAAACAATACTATTATATACTATTATCTGTGTTATATAATCACACTTAGTGCTGATAAAAATAAATATTTTTGTGATACTGATGATACTTTTGACTTTTTTTGTTGTTGTTGTACAGCATGTTAAAGCCATGACTGAGTTCAAACTGTAAATGTAAATCTGCAGTTTAGTTGTCACGCTCAGTTCATGAAGAAAATCCTCAGTCCTCATGCTTTGTGGTCTTGTGATATAGAGTGTGATGCACCACGTTATGCCCTAAAGACAAAGATTTGAAAATACATCCATTATAAAAAAAAAAAAAAAAGCAAATATGATCCATTTAACTGTCCACATGTCCCTGACTAAAAAAGGTTTGGAATTTGTCATGCTATTGCCCAAACTGATCAATCTGCTAAATCTCATTTAGTGCAGCATGACAGCACTTCCCCTTGTTAAACTAACTTCAGCTCATAAAGGGCTTCATATTTACTTGACGAGGAGTCGATTAAGGAATAAAACATGACAGGGCATAATGTTAATCAACGATGGGGTGATGTGATGCGACCTGACGTGATTATTTTTCCTCTTATACCACAGGAATTTGCCAGTTATTACAATTTTTAATCTATAGTTACATTTGATGTTGTGGAATGTTCATGAGACAAGTTCACTCCTGTTATCACTTACATTATAGTCGCTATAAACTGTTGTCTGCTCACATTCCTCTCTTTTTTCTTTCTTGAAATTAATAAGACAAAAGAATGCAACTTGGCGTGATACTGAGAAACAATAAACTCGTCTGTCCTGAAGACTCTTCCTGGTGGAAAACTTACAGATTGTTACAAAGCACTGATATTGAAGCCTCCTTCCCTAAACATTAAAATAAACGTCTCCTTACAGAAAACTTCAACATATCAGTTATCGATTATACATTTTGCTTTGTTAAATAACAACATGGTTTTAAATCTGTTTATTATTAGCCTTAGATTACATAGAATTAGTGTCAGAGTTGATGGTATAGAAAATCATTTAAATTTAATTTAATTTGTTTAACACCTTCTTCTTCTATAGGCCACAGTTGTTGCTAAACATTTATTTGGATTCAAATACAGTGACCATAAGCTAGGTCTTGTCTATGTGTAATTTGCTACATATGATGTTTCTATTGTCAGAGAACTATATTTGTACACCAGTTTCAGAGTCTCTAGCTAAATTCTGTTGATCTGTCAGTTGGTTGGTGTGGTCCAACTTCAACCAATCAGAAGCGACTCATCAGGGTTGCCAGATTGGGTGAAATCCCTTTTCATCAGCATCACTTCACTCTCTTGTTGGTAAATATTAGTGTTCTGTTTTGCTGATTGTATATTATTTAATTAATATTACCAACCCCATCACATTTTTTTTAAATTAAAATTTAGTTCAATCTAATAATACTACAACTAATATCACTAGTATTAGTATTATGTCTAGTAATAAGTATTTAACGTCTTGTCTTAAATTATTGTATAGTCCTCACTGTACAGGTTCCTGCACAGCATCTGTTTATTGTCGTGTACTTTGTTGTCCATTGTGCATTTTCAGTTTTGCACTACATGTTGTCGGGTGTGTTCACTGTTGTCACTTTCTGTAATATAGTCCTTTAAGAATGCTATTTCGTTTTACTGTATACTTGTATATGGCTAGAATGACAATAAAGCCCTCTAATCTAATCTCTAAGTAATCTGTCATTTCTTTTGAGTTCATACAGTCATAGTAGGCAATTCCATAAAGCGGATGATTTATGTCATCATCTTTTGCACACAAAATCAATATTGCAGCACTAGTAGATGTGATATTCCACTAATGCATGCTGTTGTGTCAATGCAAAAAAGATCTCTTAATCAGAATATGCTTGTGAGTGTGGGGCGACTGTTTTATATACCATCAGATATAGACAGATTCACTCCTCTGCCATTAAGTGGGATTACAGAGCACACTCACAGAGAGCTTGGTAAAATTACATCCTCTCTGGTCAAGCTCAAAATAGTTCACAGAATCGTTCTGGTACATCTGTCCGCCCCTGCTTGAGAGCTTCTCCTATATTTAAGCAACAGCTTGGCTTCCCACTCAGAGACCAGAGCCAGTCGCTTCCTGATTATACCGGGAAATGTTTTACTTTCTGCTTCTGAGAAGCTTCATGCAGAGGTTGCACAGCTGAGTAGCTCTGTTTTGGCTGAGGTCGAGAACTCATTTCTGGGCCAGAAAAATCTAGGAAGATCTACATTGATCCACAAATCCCAGTTTTTCTAAGGTATATTTAAACTTATACCACAGCGCTGTTGAATTCTCAACTCTGATTGGTCAGAAGGTTTTGATTCATTTGCTACAACAGTAGTTAAAGCTGTAAGGCTACAGGTTTATATTAATTTATATTTTTCAATGTGTCATTGTTTCTATAGTAGCAATCTACACAGGGACTTGTACACTGGATACTCCACAAAAAGTGATTTTAAAAATTGACATTTTCTCTGAGGAGACATTTATTTAACATTTATATCTTCTAGACAGAGACCTGTGCAGTTTCTCTGTAACATGATGAGATGATTCACGAGGGAGAAAATAGAGAGGGAGTGAATGTTTATAGCTGCTGTAATGTAAGTGATAACAGGAACTAACTTGTTTCATTGATGTTCCACAACATTGAATATAACTATAAACTGATAAAAAGTGTGACGTGTGTTTCTTTAAATAATAAAAACAAGTAGAACTCGATGTCAACAGTGCCTCCTCTGCCAACAAATCTATTCCTTCATGTTTTAAATTTGTATGCCTAAAATAGCCTTAAAATATACTTCACACAGGAAGGAAGCTATTGAAGAAAACCTATTTTAGTAATTTGACCTTGCTGTAACCTTGACCCTGTATGAATCAATTCCAAAATCTAATCAGTTCATCTGCTGGTTACAAAGATAAATCCATATACAAACATCCAAGCACTCGTTCACGAGATATCACGCTAACGAGAATCTTGGATGGAAGGATGGACAGACGAACTGATAGAGTATCTGAAAACATAATGCCCATAAAAATAATCACAGGAAATTTCCTGTGGTGTAACAGGAATAAAACACTGGTATGGTAACCACCCTGTCATGGATTAGTTTCCTATATCAGCACGCCCTGTCGTGGTTTATTCATTACTTACATCACTATTATACAGACACTATAGGGCCAAAAGTTTGTGGACACCTGACCATCACACCCATATGTGGTTCTTCCTCAAACTGTTGCCACAAAGTTGGAAGCACACAATTGTATAGAATGTCTTTGTATGCTGTAGCGTTACAATTTCCCTTCACTGGAGCTAAGAAGCTCAAACCTGTTCCAGCATGACAATGCCTCTGTGCACAAAGCGAGCACTATGAAGACATGGTTTGAGAAGGTTGGAGTGGAAGAACTCGAGTGTCCTGCACAGAGCCCTGACCTCAACCCCACTGAACACCTTTGGAATGAACTGGAACGCTAACTGCACCCCAGACCTCCTCACCAACATCAGCGCCTGATCTCACTAATGCTCTTGTAGCTGAATGAACACAAATCCCCACAGCCACACTCCAAAATCTAGTGAAAAGCTTTCCCAGAAGAGTGGAGCTTATTATACCAGCAAAGAGGGGAATAAATCTGTAATGGGATGTTTAACAAGCACAGCTGTCCACATACAATACTTTTGGCCATGCATTGTAGGGCTAGAAATACAGGCACTACTTTTTTAAGCATTTGGTTGGAGGGATAAACTCCACTCTGGCAACCAGAGGAAACACAACAGTCTCGAGTCTCACATCTCTGAAGCCCAGCAGAAGTGTGCGTGTGTGTTTGTGTTTAGAGAAGTAGTAGGGCGCTCCTCCAAGAAAATGAACAGTAAGCGTGTTCTTCACTTCCAAAGGACTTCACAAGTACCGGAAAGACAATAGTATGAAATATCGCACAGATCGGCTGGAGAGTTGCTGAACAAAGAGCGGCAGCAGGAGCAGCAGCATGAGCAGTGGTGGTGGTGTAGGTGGTGTAGGTGGTGGTGGTATAATGGCTACCCGGGCACAGAGGCGAGTCGCTCCGAGCATGAAGCAGGAGCAGCAGGACGACGACTCGGACACCGAGGAGACTCCCCTCGGGCTCGGGCTCGGGCTCGGGCTGAAGAAATCAGACGGGAGAGAGCCGCAGATCATCCACAGCGGTCATTTCATGGTTTCGACTCCTCACTTCGAGCATCCGCCGAAGAAAGGCTACGACTTCGACACTGTTAATAAACAAACTTGTCAGACTTATCACTTCGGCAAGGCGAGCGCATCGCATCTCTCCATCGACGCGTCGCTCACCAAACTGTTCGAGTGCATGACCCTGGCGTACAGGCGAGTCCACCGCTCCTCTACACCCAAACAACTCAAATTAAACAACCCAAACAACACTTAAACAACCCAAACAGCTCCTCTACACCCAAACAACTCCTCTACACCCAAAACAACTCCTCTTATTCAGCTCGCTCTGCTAGGAAATGAAACTCCTGAGGATGTTTGTAAAACCGGATCAAATTTCATCCACACACACATGACTAGCCAAACTAGCTAGCCTCACCCCTGACACTGTTCTGTCTAATAAGCTGGAAAAGCCTCCGTTATGTGTACATTTTCCTTTTTTCCTTTTTACAAATAAGCAGTTTTATATCCGGCGTGAAGTTAGTTGTAAAGCTAGCTGTCTCTGCTAACTAACGCTAACCTTTCCTTCAACTCGAGAGTGACGCACGAGCGCCATGCTAACGTGCTAATGCTTGATTAAGCATATATAAATATATAAATACATAAATAAATAAAGCGCGCAATGCGCTCAGTGTTTCTTCTGGAGACTTTACCCCAAAAGTTATATAACTAGTTATTTACTAGGCTCTTTCTGACCTCTCCACAGTCATAGCTAGCTAATTTCCTTAGCATATGAGCATGTGATATAAACAGTGCTTTTCTCTTCTCTCTGCTTGGAGTTGAGTTTTATTTACTTCTTCACTTCTTTACTTCACAGCAGCTGATCTTGGAGTTTGATGAAAATTCAGTGCTAACATAAAAGATATAAAAGATAACATGCGTATTTATTCATCTCTGCTTTATAATCATCATGCTTGTGTGTAATTAAAGTTCATTATGCAGAGAATAATAATAATAATAATAATAATGATAATAATAAATCAAGGGTATTGGTGAGTGTGCCAGCATTATACTGTTTTGATTTTTTTTTATGTTGTAAGCAGTTTTCATGTGAAATTGAGATGTTGATGAGAGAGGTCAGAGGAGAATAGCCAGAGCTGGTTCGAGCTGATAGGATAACACAAATAACCACTCCTTAAAAACCACTCTGTGCAACCGTGGTGAGCAGAAAAGCAGGTCAGAATGCGCAACATGTCAAACCTTGAGGTGGATGAGCTGCAAGAGCAGAATCGTATCAGCCAAGAACAGGAACCTGAGACGACACTGGGCACAGGTTCACTCAAAGTGGACAGCTGAAGATTGGAAAAACTTTGTCTGATTTTTTTTTTTCCCCCCCGAATTGTCAACTGCACAGTTTCACGTATGCAGCGTGATTCCTATTTTGCCTCTATGTGTCCGTGTTTCTTTTAATGGGCTCTCAGTGAAGACCTGATGCAGCACCAAGGCATCCATGGTTCAGTGATTACTGGAAGCTGCTGGTGTGAATTTAAACTGTTGTTCAATTGGACGTTTGAACAACATTTCGTCAGATGACGAAAATGCTTTCCGAAACATCGCTGCTCTTTTCCTCCAGCACTTCTTAAAACAAAATTACGCACAAGCTTTAAACTCACACATGGTCCCAAATTTAAACCTTTATATAAGGCTCTAAAAATAATAGCTTTAAAATAATCTCTG
The DNA here is from genome assembly GCA_022758105.1 of Pangasianodon gigas. Classification (NCBI taxonomy): domain Eukaryota; kingdom Metazoa; phylum Chordata; class Actinopteri; order Siluriformes; family Pangasiidae; genus Pangasianodon; species Pangasianodon gigas. The sequence goes on from CM040477.1 coordinate 4,279,711, forward strand.
AGCTGCGCTTATGAAAGTTTTGCAATTTGCAATTTATTGAATATGCATATTTTTCGTAACAAAAATTGGCGTCAGAGAATCAAGTGTGAATCGTGATCTCAGTTCTGAGCCCAAAAATCTGGATTCAGATTTAATGAAGAATCGTGGAGCACTGAAATGTACTGATATTTTTATGACTGGAGGGTTATTTTGTATATAAAACACAAAAGCTAGACTAATTTGGTTGGAAAACCTTATAAAATCATGATACCCTCTGATATTGCTTTATAAAATACACAGACATGCCCTGACACACCCGCATTCCTTTAGATTTGTGTTTTTATAGTCAATATGCTGTACAGCTCTTTGAGTTTTGAGACAGGAACTCGTCATGTGAATTTGTTGTTGACATCATGTGAGCTGTTTATCAGGTGAATGAAGCTCTATAACTATATAATATAACTGTAGCCCCCATGTAGGTGTGTGTGTTCATTTTAAAATCTCGTCATACTTTTGTGTGTGGGTGTGTATGCTGAAAAAAATAAGCTCTCTGATTATGTTATGACATTGTGCTAGAGGCAGTTTAAAAGAATGGAAAGTTGGCTGTTTGTGCTGTAGAGGAAACATATGCGCAAGCACTCACGCTTGCAATTTATCATGTGACAGGAGATGCATGGCAAGGAAACCGGCTAAGACTGGAAGAAGAGTTCAGGAAAAAAAAAAACAACAACATGCACAAGGACAATTGTTGAGAACTGAATTTTTGTAAAGGAAAAATAGATGCTGTCTTTATCCAGGATGTAAAAGTAGACATACGCAGTTAAATTAGTGCTTTGGAAATGGATTAGTTAAAGGCTAAACGTCTCGCATGAGCAGGTGAACAATAAGAAGAATTGTGGAATTATCACGGTATTAATTTGATATGTTTACAGCCCAAGTACTTAAATCAAATGGGTCAGATTTCATCAATAAAGACAAGTATTCAGATATAACCATGTTCACTGGTGCAAGATAATGTGCTTCTAAAGTAACAGGGTTGAAATGTTTTAGGCAGTCAAGGAAAAACCTTTTTTTAACGCTGTGTTGCATGTTGTTGTTTTGTCACCATCAGTGGGAGATTGGTGTCCCCAAAATGGAAGAACTTCAAAGGCCTGAAACTTCTTTGGAGAGACAAGATTCGCCTCAACAATGCCATCTGGAGGGCTTGGTACATTCAGTGTAAGGACCACTGACCACACATTAACACCTGTTCTCCTTTGTCTTATCATCGGTCTTATCATTGCTTCTCATGAATTCATCTTGTGCAGATGTGGAGAAAAGAGAGAACCCAGTCTGCCATTTTGTTACGCCTTTGGATGGGACCATGGATTCAGGAGTCCATCGACCTGCAGAGGTGAGAGAGAGGGATCTAGATTTACATTTGATTTCCTGTACAGCTGCTTTGTGACAGTATCTATTTTTAAAAGTATTATACAAAAGAAATTTAATTGAATTCTTGAGGAAGCTTGATAATGGCTAGCTTTAAAAACTTGGTCTTGCAACAAACTCAATAGTGGATTTATTTATACATTTGATAAGAGCTTCCCAACCACTGATGATAATTCCAAATGTAAATTAGAAGGTATTGAGGCAAGTACATGTGGTTGGTGTAGAGGACAGAATCTAGGTATAGATCTTGTCGTACCCAGTGGGACTAAACTCTTGGGATTATGATTGAATGTCTTATGATGTCTTGTGGCTGTTCTTCTTATTGAAGAACTCTTGAGAAATCATTTCTAAGATACTGTGTTAAGTAAAGAAGCAATATTCTTCATTCATTCATTCATCTAAAGAAACCACTTTATGCTGGTCAGACTTGTGGTGAGTCCGGAGTCTGGAAAACATCCTGGATGGGACACCAGTTCATCCATGCATACACACTTTCACACACTCATTGAGAAGTAGGAACAATTTAGCGAAACCACGTATGTGTAAGGACATTTAGATTATATGCAGCACTTTACATATGCTGCTGGACAATTAAAATTGTTCAATTACACAGTGTGGGATAGGACAGAGATGAAGCCTGTGAGAATCCACAGTCTAAAGAATGTCAGCATTCAGGGAGGGGAACTGAATTTCGTCCCCATACAGCTCTCTGCATCACACATTTTGTTCTCATGTCTGTGCTCTGCAATTATAGAATGTATGCTTACAGTGGTTTTACTTCTCACTGACGCATTCTGGTTTTGATAAATAGATATTTACTTTGTAGATGTGATTGCTCTTAACCACCAGAAGTCAACAATGTTATTATCATCATGTGTCTTCTAAGGCAATAGCTACAGAAGGAAAATACTGGAAGAGAAGAATCGAAATTGTTCTACGAGAGTACCATAAATGGAGGACATACTTCAAGAAAAGGGTAGGTCACCTATTTAACTGTTTGAGTTACTTTGTGATCAGGTTTTTTTTAAGGTCCTAGGTAGGCCTCACGTAGCCAGGAACCTGAATTTTTGTTGCACAGGAGATCTGTGAGATTCTGGACTTGGTGTCAAAACCCCGATGAACTGTAGTGACTTAGATATTGTGTTTTGGACAAAAACATCCTTCCTCCAATGTTTCTGCATTGTATAAAATATATACATATATATATATATATATATTTAATATTTTGCACTGTAGTACAAAATATAGCTGAATGCTGATTGCATGACTGTATTATGTCTGATCTTCACAAATAAATAACATTATTTAATCTTATTAATTGTATAATTTCCCAGTTACAGAAGCACAAAGATGATGATCTTTCCAGCCTTCTCAAGGTAACTCTTAATTCTGTGCAATTCAAATGGAAGCTTTGCATTGCCAAGATGCCTGGTTCTGTGTGTTGCTCTTAATGCAGTGTACACTAATAGCCCCACATTAATATTACATGTGATGTGCGTTGGTTTCCTCTACATTATTATGCACTATATATTGTAATCTTATACAATACTAGCAACTCTTGTATAATGGTATTGTATTGCCTGGTGTAATGTACATGAAGCTGCTGTGCGACTAATAGCATCCACAATACAAGCTGAAAAGACCAACAAAAAATGTATTATGTCATATTATTCACACCGTGACTGTGTAATGCTAGCATTATTTGTATGAAGTGTGTAGCTGGCATTTTTTTGGCAAACGGTTTTGAATAATCAAATCTAAAAATGCTAATTAGTGCTTCTATTGAGTGCATCTTCTGTAGCAGAAGCAGAACAATAACTTATGCAGAAAAATTTAAAGCTGAAGCTGAAAAATGTGACTTACAGTGGGGTCCAAAAGTCTGAGAGCACTAGTGAAAATATTTCTGCTTTGCATTCTTTTCTAATTTAGTACAACAATTTTCATGACAAAGCATATTACAGTAGAATCTTTGAAACATTTACATGAATTTCAGAGTTTCTTAGTATTTGGTTTGTATCCTTTTTGCTTTAATGACAGTGTGCACGCGAGCTGCATGGACTCCACAAGTTTGTGCAAATTATGATCCATTTTAGATCAAATCCATGTGAACACATGCTTCAGTAGACGAGATTAGGCATGAGGAAAATCTGACCTTTTGTACAAAACAGTTAACATGGTCAATATCATAAATTTGCTTAGATTTAAATAGGGACCTAGAAATAGTGCATAATCGTGAATATTAAATATTCAAGATATTGAACATTTACTTTCTTTGTATTAAATATTTCAAAATTTGAAAACCTTCTGTTTTTTTACAATTTAAATGAAAAAAAAAAAATCCCAGATTTTCAATGTGATCTCAGACTTTTGCACCTCACTGTATATTTATTATAGCACATGCAATGCTCCCCATTTCAAAAGCTCTTCGTGTCAGCCGGATGTACAGTACCAGTCAAAAGTTTGGGCACACCTTCTTATTCAATGGTTTTTCTTTATTTTTATTGTTTTCAACATTATATATTAATACTGAAGACATCCAAACTATGAAAGAACACGTATGGAATTATGTAGTAAACAAAGACGTGTTAAATAACCCAGAATATGTTTTATATTTTCGATTCTTCAAAGTAGCCACCTTTTGCTTTGATGAAAGCTTGGCACACTCTTGGCATTCTCTCAGTCAGCCTCTTGAGGTAGTCACCTGAAATGGTGAAGGAGTTCCCAGAGGTGTTGAGTACTTGTTGGCTGCTTTTCCTTCACTCTCCGGTCCAACTCATCCCAAACCATCTCATTTGGATTTAGATCGGGTGATTGTGGAGGCCAGCTCATCTGATGCAGCACTCCATCACTCTTCTTCTTGGACAAATAGCTCTTACATAACCTAGAGGTGTGTTTGGGGTCATTGTCCTGTTGGAAGACAAATGATGGCCCCACTAAGTGCAAACCAGAAGGGATGGCATGTCTCTGCAAAATGCTGTGGTATCCATGCTGGTTAAGTGTGCCCTCAATTTTGACTAAGTCACCAGCAAAGTACCCCCACACCATCACACCTCCTCCTCCATGCTTCACAGTGGGGACCACACATTCAGAAACCATCCGTTCACCCTCTCTACGTCTAACAAAGACACGTAATGGTTTCTTTGCTGCAATTCGACCATGAAGGCCTGACTCACGCAGTCTCCTCTGAACAGTGGATGTTGAAATATGTCTGCCACTTGAACTCCGAGAAGTGTTTATGTGGGCTGTAATCTGAGGTGCTATAAATCGGCGGTTTCTGAGGCTGGTAATTCTAATGAACTTATCCTCTGCAGCAGAGGTAGCTCTTGGTCTTCCTTTCCTGGGACGGTCCTCATGAGAGCCAGTTTCATCATAGCGTTTGATGGTTTTGGCGACTGCACTTGGGGATACATTCAAAGTTCTTGAGATTTTTCGGATTGACTGACCATCATTTCTTAAAGTAATGATGGAATGTCTTGTCTCTTTACTTAACTCAGTGTTTCTTGCCATAATATGGATTTGTACAGTAGTTGTAGTAGCACCCACCCTTCCTCTGCACAAGACAACTGATGGTAAATGTAGCTACTTTGGACAATCTAAAATATAAAACATATTCTGGGTTGTTTAACACTGTTTTGTTTATTACATAATTCCATACGTGTTCTTTCATACTTTGGATGTCTTCAGTATTAATGTACAATGTTGAAAATAATAAAAATAAAGAAAAACCACTGAAGGAGAAGGTGTGTCCAAACTTTTGACTGGTACTGTATTTTGTCTGCACTAACCTTGTTTGTCCACTAACCTGGCCTGCACTGTTGCATTTTTGCCCTCACAAAGGGGGCAGAGGAGCAGTTCTCGCTGTTTGGCGAAGTGCATCCCGACATCCTTCGTATACCCTTCTACCAGGATGATGAGGCAGCGGGGAGCACACGCCGCAGCTCCCGCAGGAGCCGGGACTCTCCCACACCAATGGAGATGGACCCCATCTTCGACATGGATGTGCTCATGTCCGAGTTCTCTGACACGCTCTTCTCTACGCTTTCCTCTCACCAGCCCGTGGCTTGGCCTAATCCCAGAGAGATTGGTAAGACTGTAGTAACAAGAGTGCGTAGAATCTGCTGAGCTTCTCCACATGGTGGATATATGACGATACAAATAAAACATTTTGTAATTAGTGATGATTTGTAAGGATTGTAATTGATTCATCTCATTACTCCCAGCACATGCAGGCAATGCAGACATGATCCAGCCTGGCCTCATCCCGCTGCAGCCCAACTTGGACTTCATGGACACTTTTGAGCCTCTGCAAGGTTAAATCATATCACATTTATCTTGGTCACTCACTTGGATGTGGGTTTTTTGCTGATTTGTTGGTGGATGATTGACCAGGATAGTGATTATAGGCTTGCTTTATCTGCACAGAAGGATCAATATACAGTTTATCAAACCCGTAAGCTAGCTTCGATTCCATGAACCATATGGAGCTTGTTCTTGGTGTTTGATGTGATCAGAGTGCACTGTCGTTAGTTGTTGAGTGACTTTTGATGGTTGGAAATAGAGGTATAACGCTTGTTTTGAAAATGCTGACATCAGAGCGTCAACCTGAGCATGTCCATTGTGGTTTTGTGCGTGTTATGTCTGTGTTAGGATTCCGCTGATCACGTCTGATGACCAGGTTGTTACTTTGTGATCTGTAATTTCTTATTTGGTAAAGCAATGTAAAAAAGTTTTGTTTGCGATCTAATTTCGCTTTGTTTTATTATTACACGTGCATGCGGAAGCATCAGAATATGATACACAGTGTACAGCTCTTGCGTCCACCACTCTGTTGGTACAAACTGCACTGCGAACAGATCATTTCAGATAAGACTTGGGTCTTGTTGAGTTTGTATTCAAGGCTAACATGAAGCAGCATTTCCACCTCATTGTCAGCCCACACGTAGAAATCCTTGTGTTTGACGTTTTCGACGTAACAGTGTGAACATACTATCAGTGTGCTGCCGTGCTCATGTGAAGTAATGTAATTGGCTGACTGATGTCATAAATTTATCTACTGTGAATTTGTACAACAAATTGTTGTACACCATTGTTGTATAGTAGGAAAAAATGTGACAAATCTCTGTAATATTGGTGACATTTAATATCACCTGAACATCACGAAGATTTCGAGGGTTCTTATACTAAGATGTACCAAAAACTATGATATTCAGTTAAATATATCAGTAGTTCATGGTATAGCGTAACTGGTTTCTTGGTGAATTTTACGGATTGCCTTTGTGCCATATTTTATTTAGTTTCCATATGCTGATTTTACACTATGAATTAGAGGTTTGTTTCTGAGCCCAGCACTCACTCTATTTGTTTATGCTAAATAAAATAATTATTTCCTGCTTTCCTACTAAATCACCAACTTAAAATAGCTAAATACTTCACATTACTTATCACTACAGACTTCTAATTAAATCACACGACGTCTGGCTAGTGTACTTTATAATTATGGATGTATTAGCGCCTCATTATTTCACTGAGTCCTTCCTTGTTTTCTCCTCTTAACCAGATCTGTTTCACACCCTACGTCAGCCCTTCTACCCCACAACCTCACCCACTGCCCCAACCACCACTCCCTTATCCAACAGCAGTAGCAGCACCCAAACACAGGTACCAGTGCTGCTCCAGATCCACACACTTTTACACACAACTAGCTCCCGTCCTAATGTTTACAATTAAAGGTGGTATATCAGGCTCTAAAACAGGGGTGTCAAACTCATTTTAGGTAACGAGCTACATTACACTTAGTCCAATGTCATGTGGAAAAAAAATCAGGTTTTCAAGAGCAGAATTTGGTTTATTGCTCTGTTTTGCTCCCTAGTGGAATAACAGAGACTAGCATTTCTTTTCAAATCTTTCAAATCAATTACATTCCACATAACGATCTTTATTTAGAACATGGTTTCTAAATTCATTTAGTGTGCCGGATTAAAACTTTTATCAGGCCTTATGTTTGATACCACTATTTGAAAATATCAATGGAGCAGACATACAGACTCACCTCTCCACCATATTGCAGTTTAAAGAAATGTAATTAAAATAGGTTGGAGGTTTCTGCAAATTAGTTTTGTATATTAAAATTGTATGGAGGTTTACATTTCGGTTTTAAACATCTTGTCGTGGCTTATTCTGCAAAATAAAACAATGTAAAAATTAATACCTCATACTTACAACACTCTTGGTTCTCACATTCTATTAAGTGTCTAATACCTGTGTAGATACATGTCGAAATCTCCTGCAACTATAACTACGGAGATGTATAATTACTGGGACTTTATTCATTGTGTTAGATGGATAACAGGAGAATAGTTTAAGTAAATATACATGCGTATCAACTTCAGCGTCTGCTTGTATAATTATAAAAGTGTATACTGACAGGTGCACATGTAACAGTATTAGTGTAACTGCATTTGTATAAAGGAGCTAGATTTCCTGTAGACCTTTTCTTTCTGAGTGTTTATATCAAGATGAGCCTGACGTTTCTGGTACATAATAAATAGTGCTTAAATCCTCAGTGATTACATTATAGATGCCTAAATACTTCACAGGTATTTGACACACTTAATATACAGTGGGACCACACTCTTTACAAGTCCTCTAACCTTAACTTGTTTTAGTTGGCGCTTGAAATCGTAAGTCATTTTAATATAAAAGAAGGATTTGGAAATTTGGAGTGGATCAGCTACAAAGTATAATGCAGTGAGAAATGATGTGCTGACTGTGTTTTTGTTCACTCTTTTGATGGTATATTTCTCTTCCCAGACTTCGTTGTTATCTCCAATGAACTTGCCCTCAGAACTGTCCATCTCACTGGCCCCAAGTCCTCCTACAATACCCAGTGAAGACTACATGCCACTTTTCACAGAACAAATACCACCCTCGGCCCCCGTCATGCCACCCCCAGCCCCTCTCCCTCCTCCGCCCTCTCACTCCCTGCAGTGCCAGGCTGCTGTCCCTAGGAGCTCGTCTCCGTCCACGGTCACACAGATTGGCCATTCCTCAGTGACACCCAGCACCACTGCCACTCACAGGTCAACCTTTGCCCTTTCACCCAGGCCTTCACGTCAAGATCAGTCTCTCCCATGTATCTCTTTGCCCCCCCAGCCTCAGAGCTTTGCCATGCCACGACCCATCCAGCCTGCTAGCTCTGCTAAAAAGAGCCGCCATGTACCCATAGTCCCTGCTACTCCAGTTCCATCACCTCACCTCATACTGACAGGTGAGTGCCTTTTTCCAAACCACGTTCAAAATATACAGTATCTACGCTATTTAATTCAGTGTTTACTAGGCCTTATATCACAGTTTCTCAATTCTAATCCTGGACAAGTTTTGCACTGCAGATCTCCTAACCCACATGATAATATGGGGTGAAATCTGGCCAAAAATCACTAATTAAAAAACAAAATGAAAAGAAAATTCCTCTTGTGCCATTTCTTTTAGCGATCAGTACACGAAAATCCTGCCAAAATGCCAAGTAAAGTGAAGTACCTCAGTTTGCAGTTTCATTTTCCATTTAAGCAAGAGACATTTGTGCCAAATGTAAAACTGGCATCCTATTTAATCACTCCCTTTATTTAATCTTTTCCTTGTATGGTTAGTTCACAACTTTATGCAAAAAAAAAAAAAAGATTATATAAACACAGTATTATGATGAATATGAGACAATAGATCAGAATTTCAGCTTCCATTTCCTGATATTTGCATCTCATTACACACCTCTTAGTTTTTTAACTGTCTGTAACACTTTACGGGCTCTTTTCAGAGATTTTATATCACATACACACACACTGCTCTGTGCTGCTCAGCTCTCTCTCTCTCTCCCTCTCCCCTGTGGCTCTCATCTCTCCCCCTTTTATCCTTGCCGCTGCTCACTGAAACACAGAACGCTTGTTAGCAGAATCCCGCACAGGTGTAGGTTCTTACCACTAGGCATCGCCCTCCATCCACAAACTGCTGCTCGACCACGCCCCTGCCTCCACACAGTCTCTTCATGAGGATCAGTTGTTGGAGAATATACAGAGAATAAAAGTATACACTGCCTTGATCACTGAATTTAAATTAGATACATAAGTAGGTTGTCAGAAGTCATCATGCTGTCATGCCCCCATGATGGTAAAATTCAGTTAACCAATGGTTATAAACAGTAAACATTTTTAGAAAGATATTTATTTTTTTGCAGCCCATAGTAGCACTAATTCATGAAGCTTAAATGCTAGATATGCAGCTGTTAGGCTGTGTTTATTGAGTGCATTCAGGTAGAGAAAGGGAATGTTGTGTGTCAAATAGAAACAGCATATGGACATGTAGAATGCAGACCAAGCGCAGATAACGTTACGTTTCTATTCACTCCGAAAGCACCACAAAATAATGAAAATTAACATCTTCACTAGCCAAAAAAGTTGCTGATGCTCAGATGATGCTGAGCTTTGTGGAGCCTAACAGCTTGTATATCTGTAACATTGATGTTTTTCTCCAGGACCTGCCGGTGCTGTTCTTGTCACTCCGTCCCCTCTTAAAACCGATGTGGCCTCTACTGCTGGTGTGGTCATCACCTCGGCCAGTATTCCACGCGTAAGCCATCTTTCTCATTATTACCTGTGTAATTAAATCATTTTAGACTGAGTTTTTGCAGATGTTTCAGTTTCTGTTAAAGGGAACGTTCTTTTCACAGGGGCCTGGCTTCCACATTCTCCCACCAAGTCAGAATTCTGCTCAGCACATTGTGCCTAAAGAGGAAACCACCTTATCCAGTAATAAGAACTCAGCAGCTTGCACAGGTGAGAGCCAGTATTCCAATGTTCTTCATTTTCACTTCAGAAGGCCAAAAGATCTGGGACCTGACTTCTGGACAAAAGAGTTATTTGATTTTTTTGTTTCATATTTGTTCTGTTACACACTGTGTTCACACTGTTTTTCAGCATTAGATGGGAGAACTTCTGGTCAAGGCTCACCTTTAGGGCCAGAGCAGGCGCCGAGCCCACAGTCCCCACTCAGCAGCACCTCATGCCAGGCCAAGAACGAGCCCAATCAGGTACGTTTTCTTAGAGTCCTTATTTCAATTAAATGTGTATTATACTGCACTACCAGTGTCCAAACTAAATTTTGTGGATCTGTTAGCCACGTTTAGTGTTTTTTCTTGATGATGTATGTAAAGTTGCTGTAATGTGATATGAAATGTTAATTCTCAGCACCTGGCCATTGCTATGATTAACACTGGTTGTCAAGAAATAGCATTTTAGGGCCTTTTAAAGTCCAAATCTGAATTAAATTGATGCCTTATTAGATAATTAGATAATTAGATATGATTAGATAATTATGTAAGCAACTAGTTTAACATATTTTATCATCACATGCAGCATTTATTTTCTCTTCTTATTCATCAGTCCAGAATATTCAGAACACATGGCATTTCTTCAGCACTAAAGGTCTGTCTTTGGCTCATCTACAAAAAAAAAAAAGAAAAAGCTGCATGCGACTTAAAATGAACATCACGTTTAGTTCTCTTCCTGCTGTTGGGTCGATTCAGGGTTGAATCTCTTTCTCACTGCAATCAAACCACACTAGAGTTCACATGGAATTGGAACGAGATCATCTCACTCAGACCAGTTATTCTGGTCTGCACCAGAGTGCAGTTGCTGTGTTCAATTCTGTCCAAATGAACAGCACCAAGGAGGAAAACACACCAGGGCTCCATTCAGGTTGACTAAACCCTGCATATGTGAAAGCACCTTTAGTCTAATCAGTGATTCCCACGTTCTACTTTCATCTAATTCCGGTTTTAGAGGTTATGTTTACAGGGTTTTTTTTTCTTGTTGATAATGAGCTTGAACTTTTTTCTATGTTGTATAACTGTGTTTCTGTCTTGTCTGTTCTATCTGTCTTTTTTTAAACCAGAATCGTCGTGTGAAACACAAATCAGCTGAGCAGAAAAGGCGATCCAACATCAACATTGGCTTCAAGACACTGTGCAGCCTAGTTCCCTCTCTCAAATCGCAGTCAAATGTAAAAACATGGATTATTTATTTAGATTTTCATGCAAGTAGATAGTGGCATTGGACCTTTGTTTAGGAATCTACATACCTGTGCGTAAACACTAATAATGTTACAGTTGCATATTCATACTGATACTTGATAATTTACCTATGATAACCTTGATTATCTTGATAACCGTATTTTATAACCGTATACGGTTTTAATGACTTGCTAATTAGTCTAGATAGGCTTTCTCCATTTCATTTAAAGAAGACTGCTTCATTTAACAGCAGAATCTAACCATCAAAGCAGAATTTTCAAGTTGTCTGTGATATTTGCATACACACTGTGCTAAACATGTTGGCTGACTCTTTTAACAATGCATATAGTGAAAGGCAGTTTATTATTAGGTCTCTGCTCGCGGATATTTATTGGGCTTTGAATGCGTGCCTGTACTAAATCCTTAAGTAGTCCTTTCATCTGGTACATCTTCTGCTCCATTCAGCAGTTTGTTGTGTTAAACTATCCACTGTATAGCCCTAAAAAAAAAAAAAGTATGAACTTTTTTGCATTTTACATCTAGAGAAACTTATACATGTGGATATTAACAGTCTTAAATTACAGATACAGTGGCTATCTGCTTACATTTCACAGCCTTTATCATCATCTCAGTATAACAGAGCACCTGACCTGGGCTTCCTTTCGGGCTGTGGGCATTTCTGACTGTAGGGTTATACCTCAAATGCCCACCAGGGTGCAGACAACAAAAAAAAAAAAAAATCTTCCAATGTGTTTACACAAAAATTGTTCATAGTCAAGTCTAAAATAGAGCAATAGTTTTGAACTAATAATATTGGTGAAATTTGCACAGTTTAGGACTGTTACATGATATAGCTGATTTTGGAGGTAAACAAATTTATCTTCAATTTAACAAGTTTTAGAATAGCTATAGGGTTCATTAGATTCAGTCACAATTTCACTGAATCACAAACAAAAAAATTTAATTGGAGATTTTGTGTAGAAAGTTTGGAAAGATACCAGAGATTATAACTGAGAGCAACAGAATTTTACCATCTGCTCCCAATCAGTGTATAATGAAATGTATTACTTTCTAAAAGATTATGATATTATGATTATGATACCCATTATATCTCAGAAAAGTGTATTGTGGCATAATTTATCACCACATCCATATAGACCACCATTTTCATATAGACCAGCTGTAGTGAATGGTTTCTCACATATACAGAGTTATCATGTTATTAATGAATATAAATTTGTAAAAGGGTTGTAACACTGAGCCCTCTCCTCTGTATTTGGCCTATCAGATCAGTAATGCTACAACCCTTCAGAAGACGGTGGAGTACATCGGAAAGCTGCAACAGGAGAGGCACCAAATTCAGGAGGAGACGAGGAGACTGCGGGAGGAAATTGAGGAGCTCAATGCATCCATAAAGTATGTGTGTCATTATTTTAATTGTCAGGATCATAATTTAAAACAAATACCAAATGGCTTTAGTTTAAGTTAGGAATCAAAATGCCAAAATGCAGTTTGGTCCTCTTTCTAGTGTCCTTGCTTTTCTGAGCCGTAGTCCTTTTGCATCCAGAGCCTTTAAAATTAAACCACTATCTTTTTTCTTGACATTTGGCATGCATAACAGTGGATCTTACCTGAACCTAGCAGTTGTTTTATAAACATGAAAATGCCTGTGGTGTTCTAGTTCTTAGGACAAACTAGATCCTTAGATGTCAAAACACATTTTAAATTTATTTCATTGATAATGGATATACAGTATGTGACGTCTTTATACTAGAGACCTAGCTGAAAGTGCACTTCCGATATCTCTTTAGTATGCATTCATCTAGAGCATCGCTTCAAGTTATTACGCATTACATTTTGTGACCTAGAAACATGTTCATATTTGGTGCTGACAGCCAAAATGGTTTTCAGTTCTCAAGAAGGTAATGCTATATCATGACACTATCTTGAATGCGTGACAGTACACCAGATACAAAGTGGGAAAAAAAAAAAGAAAGAAATTACTTCTTGACCTTTCAGTGACAAAGCATTCAACAGAAACAAGTATCATGCTTTAAAATATTTGTATGAGTTGCAGATAGTGTCATGTTTGTTTACTGTGAGGTAAAATTAGACAATTCAAATGTAAATTAAAAAATGTACTGGTTTCACTGGTTGAATACTCAACTGGGAATACAATAAAACAAACTCATTAATTCTCATTCAGTTTAAGAAATATAATAGAAATTTACAGAAATCTCACTGTAGATTTAGATCCCTAATAAGCAAGACAGAGGTGACACTGGGAAGGAAAAACCCCCTGAGATGACATGTGGAAGAAACCTTGAAAGGAACAAGACTCGAAAGGGAAGCCCTTAAACATGATGATGAGTCACCACTCTTCGAAATGGAGCATTAACTCTAACAGTATATTATAAAGTTAAACAGGAGTAAGTGTGTTGAAACTGACTTTACCAAACCAGCCACCACCAGTGTTGGACTGTGAAGTTCAGGTTCAGGCTCTCTAGTTCAGCTAGTTCACATCTCACTTTCATCTTTACAGTTTATGTCAGGAACAACTTCCAGCCACAGGAGTCCCCATTACACGCCACCGATTTGATCACATGAAGGAGAAGTTTGATGAGTATGTAAAGAACAGAACTCTGCAGAACTGGAAGTTTTGGATCGTATCCTTTTTGCACCCTGCCACCCAAACTGAATAAAAATCTGTTTATGAAATGGATGAGATGTGTTTCTGTAGGTTAAGGAGCTGCAGGGAAATGTTGGGGTTTAGTGTTAGAAATATTTTTAGAAGAATGGGGACGTCAGTAACACAAACGCAGTAAAACGAAGTTTTATTTCACCCATATTAACCGCAAGGGGTGGTGAAAATCACCTGAATGCCTTTTTGTGTGTGTGTGTGCCTGCATGCACATATCCTGACCAGTGGACATGACGTTAAGCACTGCTGAGCCTAATATGTTAGTTGGATTCTGCTAACATACAACACTGGGGCTAGAGTCAGGTTTTCCCCAGTCCCAATCTAGATTCATAACGTTAAAACCACTGACAGATGATGTGAATAACATTGATTATCTCATTATATTGGAGCCTGTCAAGGGCTGGGATATATTAGGTAGCAAGTGAACAGTCAGCTCTCTAAGATGATGTGTTGGAAGCAGGAAAAATGGACAAGTGTAAGGATCTGAGCGACTTTGACAGGAGCCAAATTGTGATGGCTAGACGACTGGATCAGAGCATCTCCAAAACGGCAGGTCTTGTGGGGTGTTCCCAGAATGCAGTGGTTAGTATTTAACAAAAGTGGTCCAAGGAAGCACACCCGGTGAACCAGCGACAGGGTCATGGGGTCCCAAGGCTCACTGATGCACGTGGGGAGTGAAGGCTAGTCCGTCTGATCCCACAGAAGAGCTATTGTAGCACAAATTGTTGAAAAATTTATTGCTGGCTATGATAAAAAGGTGCACACTGCAAAAATTGTTCAGGAATGGTTTGAGGAACATGACAGAGAGTTCAGGGTGTTAACTTGGCTTCCAAATTCCCCAGATCTCAATCCAGTCGATCATCTGTGGGATGTGCTGGACAAAAAAAGTCTGATCCATGGAGGCCCCACCTCGCAACTTACAGGGCTTAAAGAATCTGCTGCTAACGTCTTGGTGCCAGATACCACTGCACACCTTCAGAGGTCTAGTGGAGTCTCGACATGTCAGAGCTGTTTTGGTGGCACAAGGGGGACCCACACAATATTAGGCAGGTGGTTTTATGTTATGGCTGATTGGTGTATATGCGGTTCTTAACCAAACTGTTGCCACAAAGTTGGAAGCACAGAATTGTATAGAATTTCTTTGTATGCTGTAGCATTACAGTTTTCCTTCACTGGAGCTAAGAAGTCTAAACTTGTTCCAGCGTGACAATGCCCCTGTGCACAAAGCGAGTTCCATGAAAACATGGTTTGTCAAGGTAGGAGTGGAAGAAGAACGCGAGTGTCCTGCACAGAGCCCTGACCTCAACCCCACTGAACACCTCTGGGATGAACTGGAACACCGACTGCACCCCACACTGCTCTTGTGGCTGAACGAACACAAATCCCCACAGCCACGCTCCAAAATCCTAGTGGAAAGTCTTCCCAGAAGAGTGGAGCTTATTATACCAGCAAAGGGGGAATAAATCTGGAATGAGATGTTCAGCAAGCACATATGGGTGTGATGGTCACGTGTCCATAAACTTTTGGCCATATAGTGTATATTCACTAGGGTTCTGTGTTATTTGGAACCAAAGCTGACCTCACAAAAACTCAATGAAAAGGTTTGAGGGAAAGACGGTTATATGGCAGAGCTATGACTGTATCATACATCACCTTGTGATTTTGTTGGAAGGTCTCGAAATGTGTGCGTACAGGCACAAGAAGCTATCGAGGGTCCATAGAACCACAGTGTACATGTATACATACATGTAATAGATGTGTCGTTCCTGAACAGTTCTGTCTTTTTGGCTGAGTCTCTATGAACATTGTTGTAAAATAGCAACAGTTATTAGCTGTTTTTTCATTGCTCATGCTGGTAGTTGTGTGACATACACAACGGCATTATCAGGCTGCACATTTGGGCAAACCATGTATCTGAACGAATCAGTGAACAATTCTGAATATATATATATTGTATACACCGATCAGCCCTAACATTATGACCACTGACAGGTGAAGTGAATAATATTGATTATCTCGTTACAATAGCACCTGTCAAGGGTATATATTAGGCAGCAAGTGACCAGTCGGTTCTCGAAGTGGATGTGTTGGAAACAGGAAAAATGGGCAAGCGTAAGGATTAGTGAGACTTTGACAACGGCCAAATTGTGATGGCTAGATGACTGGGTCAGAGTATCTTTAAAACGGCAGGCCTTGTGGGGTGTTCCCGGTATGCAGTGGTTAGTACCTACCAAAAGTGGTCCAAGGAAGGACAACCGGTGAACTAGCGACAGGGTCATGGGCACCCAAGGCTCACTGATGCGCGTGGGGAGTGAAGGCTAGTCCGTCTGGTCTGATCCCACAGAAGAGCTATTGTAGCACAAATTGCTGAAA
>CM040477.1:4296351-4306612 GCA_022758105.1 Pangasianodon gigas
GTCCTGGCATTCATGTGGATGCTATTTTGACACATACCACCTACCTAAACATTGTTGCAGACCAGGTACACCCCTTCATGGCAACGGTATTCCCTAATGGAAGTGACCTCTTTCGGCAGGATAATGCGCCCTGCCACACTGTAAAAATTGTTCAGGAATGGTTCGAGGAACATGACAAAGAGTTCAAGGTGTTGACTTGACCTCCAAATTCCCCAGATCTCAATCCAGTCAAACTTCTGTGGGGTGTGCTGGCCATCAAGTCTGATCCATGGAGGCCCCAGATACCACAGCACACCTTCAGGGTTCTAGTGGAGTCCATGCTTTGACAGGTCAGGGCTGTTTTGGCAGCAAAAGGGGGACCAACACAATATTAGGCAGGTGGTCATAATGTTATGGCTGATCGGTGTATATTGAAGTATTTTCTTTAACAGTGCTCCTCCAGTTTAGCATCATAATTAAGCCTCTGTTTGAGTCCTTCAATGGCAATGTGTCAACCACCAACAAGAGCGAGTTGTGTGAGACCACCATGCAGTGGCTGGACCGAGACTGTGCACTGCCCGTCCTCAGACCCAGTAAGTTACGATGGTGATTATAGCTTAGTGTAATGCTGGCTTGTATATGTCTTTTTTGTTCACGTGAAGGTTATTAAGTAATTAAGCAAAATAGATATGACAAATATTTGTCATTTATAACTAATACAGAGATATTATAGCTAATGTATCTGATATAGCTTGCTAGTCTAATTTAAATGAGAGGAACAGAATGTCAAAAGGGTTGACGTAGGGTTCACATTTTTTTTTTTTATTAACAGTATGTGTAAAAGTTATTTTAAAAAATGAAGAAGAAATACAAAATAAAAATGGTAAAACAAGTCATCATGATCAAGCTGTCAGTGCAGCCCTACTCAGATAAAAGAATTGCACAATTTTGAAGATGGTATTTTGATAATCAGGAGCATGAGCAACATTTTACACACTACACAAAGCAAATTCTAAGTGGGACAGCACCCAGTCCAGTCATCAAACTACAGAGCTGATGAGCTTCCAATAAATGATAAAGAAGCAAGCGTAATGTGCTTTCAGTAGGAATAGCTGAGTAATTGTTAAATTGCCGGTACTTGCGAGTGCTATACACATTCACAAAGTTTTTCTCTCCTCTCGTTCTTTCCTTTCTTCTTACTCAACAGTGGTTTTAGGAACTCTGAGACAGCTAAGCACCACCACGTCCATCTTGACGGACCCAACACTCCTTCCAGAAGAAGCTAAGCAGGCCGTCGTCAACTCCAGACACCACTCCTAGCCGCTTACTTGCTTTCAAATCATGATTTAACTTGGATATCTCTCGCAAAGGCCCAGCAATACTGCAGGACATACTCAAGAGGCTCAGAAGGACATTGTGATACCTTCATGTGCCGTCTGCTTAAGTGATATTGCTCTACAGTCAGGTAAACAATAATAAAATGCTAGAGAAGTGTTCTTCCTTGCCATCCTCAGTGCTTTTATAGCAATAAGAGGGAACCATAGCTTTGGTTTTTAACAGTGTTAAAAGGGCTGCTATAGACATAATGGACTTTGTTTTAAAGGGAAACAGAAGTTAAGTGCTAACTTCTGTAAAAAGTTCAAAAGGGAATAGCCTTAATAGAATCCACCAGTTGTAGCAAATGAATCTCAACACACTTGTTTGACAAATCAAAGGCAAAGCCCTTTGGTTTGTAATCCTTAAAATTATATTGTTTCATTAAATTGCTTTTTTCTTCTTTTATCCAATTTTTTTTTTTCATTTGAGAGAATTTAAAACAAGCAGTTTGAGGGTTAAGTGCCACAGCTCAAACTGCTGTCTTCCAGTCGAAGGATTTGAACTCTCAGAACTCTGACTCTTCTGATCGCTGGCCTTGCAGTTGATTAAAAGTGTTTCTTGCACTACACCTTTACAGGAATTTGTTCATTTTAAGCCTTATAGAGACTATTTTTAAGCACTATTAGCAGGTATAGGTGTGTTTTTTATTTCTGGACATGCAGTCTTTTCTGTCTTCCAGCTGTGAGATTTCTCCTACGATTAAGCTCCTTTGTGTCTTATTCTATATTTTAGAGTATCAGTCATGTAAGATTTATTCTGATTTGCCTGATAAGCCTTATATACAGCAGGGCTATGAGTAAACTTGCTAAAATAATGTGTTATCGTATGTACCATCTTCATTTTTTATTTGTTTGTTTGTAGTCATTATTCCAAGATTAAAAAAAAAAAAAAAAAGCACAACAACAGAGATCCAATGCTGTTTACTGCTGAATTGAGTGTGGTGGAATTTTCTAGACTTCAAAAATGAAGGTCTTACAGTGGTACAGTCCTATATCATGTGTAGCAGCGTTGAATTGCATTTGCTCCTCAGGTGTTTCCATAACTAGCCGAAGAGTTTGGTGAAATGTATGGGTCAACAAACTGTATTCTGGACAGAATGTTTGCTTGAGATGTGTGTGAACCTGTAATTTCTCAAGTATGTGGTTTGCAGGTTCTTCCCAGTGGAATTATTGGAATTAGTTTGAAAATAAAAAAATAAAGACCAAAATCACCCTTGTCAGTGATTTAGTAGGTCAAGTCAATGCCTGTAAATTCAGGTTAGATTGATGTATTGCTTCGTGCAGTTGGTGTATGCCCTCATTCTCAACAGAGGAAGCGCAGTAACCTAAATACAAGGAAATTGTAATGACTTGGTAGGCTGGTGTGTTTTACTAGGCAAAAAAAAAAAGTCAAAGGAAAAAACTTCCCATATTGGCTGACTAAGATGTATAAATTTAGAATTCTTTAAAACTACCAAGGAAAGACAGCAATCTTAAATAAATAATTATCTCTTTTATCTAGATTTTTCAATCTCTATCCGGAATTTAAAGTCCTTCATTATTTTATTACATTCAACGGATTAGACAAGTCTATAACAAAACGCAATATATTTTTCTGGTTGTCTCGAGTGTATTTTAGATTCATCATGCCACTGTGTCTGTTTCATTGAATATTGTGTTTCAGATATAATATCTTAAAAAAAAAAAAGTTGTGTTCATGATTCAGAATTTAACCCTGTTATGAATAACCTGGATGTTTAATATACAAGAAATAACACTTTCAAACACAAATGCGGTTTAAAACATGTTTTTACTTCGTAAATACAGGAATATTAAAGTTTTTAACAGAAGTGCCAATTAAAATCCAACTAAATAAATAAATTATATAAATAACTGTTATGAATTCATAATAAGTGGATACCAGTAAGTAAACAGTCCTAACTTGACAACCATTGTTTGAGAAGCTCTAAAAGGCTCATCACCTTGCAGTGTTTCTCATAATCTCCATCACTTTCCTGAAAGGCCACATCACAGTTCTTCACTTCAGGCTCAGACTTGCAGACTGCTTTTTCAATGCTCTGAAGGTGCTGGTTGATTGCTTGAAGTTTTTCAGTCACAAGCGTCTGAATGTCCAAGTCAGTTGCCTCGGTAATGTAAGTGCTAAAGATGGAGACAAGCTCACAGTCAGAGATATCGTTCTTCAGGCCGGTGAGACACCCGATGGTATGGACCGCCTTTGACTTCTTGTGTTTACAAGTTGATTCACTGTGCTGTTTAAAAACATGCAGATCATCAGTGATGGTAAAGGAAGTAAATTGATTGTCATTTATATTTTATGGCTAGCTTGAGCAGTTAAATAGGAAAATTCATGATAAGGGTTAGATCACGTCAACTATCCCTGACTCCCACAACTTCAGCGTTTATATGCAATCTATTAAAAGCTGGTTAAAATAGTTACTCACCAGGACTTTTTGCGCTTCATGAACTATCGATTTCATTTCACGTTTTGCTTCTCTCATAGGTGCGATGTACATGGCTTCAGTTATGAGAAGTAGTGTGAATACAGCTGTAAGAGAGGAAGGCCAATGAGTGTTTCTTTACAAATGAAAATCTGATCATTTACACAGCATCCTGTCGCTTTTTAGCCCAGAAGACAATGTTTGGCAACATTAGAAGAGTTGCATTTAAAACTGAAGAACCATTTTACATTTTACAAATATGTGACTAATTTGTTTTAGAAAATTAGATAAAAGTCAAACATTAATTTTAATTAATCTTTTCACAGCTACAGATTTATTTTAGGCCTTCCATGTTACTTCAAACAGAAAGCAATGTATTAAATAGGAGTTCATATGACCCCTACAAAGTATATCAGTGTACACTTACCAGTAGCTCGGAGATTATTTCTGTCCCCCATTTTGAGATGCAACGCCGTCGATGTGCTTTAATTTGCTCAGGTCTGATTGAAGGGGTCCCCTCTGTATATAAGCTGTTTTCTTGCTCATCACCTTGATAACATCTACAAGGTGACAGATTTTTGGCTGCTTGGGATTTTTTTTTTCAATTTTCACACATATGAGGCACACTACAAAAGATGTGGGTTTTTCTAGGAAAAAAAAATAATAACGTAACGGTCAGAATTGTGACGCTATAATATTTCTTCAGGGCACTATTCCAGGGCTTAATTCCAAGTTTATAAGGCCAATATTACAGGTCAGGTGTTGCTGTGCCAGTAAAAGTTTTTAACTGAGTGTTTTTAATATAAACAATCATAAGAGCAAAGATTTTAATAAATAGTGTGTAGTATAAAAATTAATTACATTTTTGAAAATTCAATTTTAAACCTCACTTTAATCATAATTAACTATTACTTGGAAATCTAATCTAATAGAATGGAAATCTAAGTCTAATAAATCTTTCGACAGTAGGCAGAC
The DNA here is from genome assembly GCA_022758105.1 of Pangasianodon gigas. Lineage (NCBI taxonomy): Eukaryota > Metazoa > Chordata > Actinopteri > Siluriformes > Pangasiidae > Pangasianodon > Pangasianodon gigas. Next base: position 4,301,120 of record CM040477.1, read on the forward strand.
AGCATTTCTAAAGAAAAAGACCGCCACAGCATCTAAATAATTTATACTAATATAAATTAACAAAAATAATTGTGTTTCTTCATAGTTAAAAAGATACCAACTCCTTAAATACATAGCACTTTAAATAATGCTCACACCATGCTCTGTTCATAATTGGGTTTACAATATTTTTCAGGTCTTTACAAGAACATCATTCCCAATAATTTTGAACTATTGAAAAAGAAGGGAGGTGTGTGTATGTGTGTATCAAAGTATATAAGTTTACCAGTGGTAAATTCAATAGATCATATTTGTTTAAAAAAAAAAAAAAACATCTATCTATGGGGGAAATGTAATGAAAAATGTCTGCAGCTTAAACTGAACCTCTTAGACTTTGTAAGTTATTGTGAACTGTCAAAGAGTGGGAACTCAAGGAGATACACCTGAGATTAATTGGTATGCACATGCAAACGGTAAGGCCAAGAAAAGGACCTACCCCCCAAAAAGACAAACAATACTTACCTTTTTTGTTTTAAATATTTCTAAAAAGTGGAAATTTGTTTCCAATTTTAAATAATAAAAAAAAAAAATCCCAGATTTTCAGTGTGGTCTCAGACTTTTGGACCCCACTGTATGTCATGGATCTGAACAAGCAGCCACCAGGATCCAGCCAATCCAATGAACTGTCCTTCCTATTCACATAAAGACTTCTATATTGCATGCCTTAGTGGGCAGTGGGGCAGCATGGTGGCACAGCAGGTAGCACTGCTGCTTCACAGCTCCAGTGTTCATGAGTTTGAGTTATTCTGTGTTATTATCAAATAACCACCCTGCAACCAAATTCAGCAGAAAAGCATCTCTGAATGCCCAATACATTAAACTTTGAGGCAGATGAGCTACAACAGCAGAAGACCACACTCAGGTTCCACATCAGTCACCCAAGAACAGGAATCTAAACCTAAGTGGACACAGCTTAACTGAAAGTGGGCAGTTGAAGATTGGAAAAAAGACATTGGTGATGTTTTTCCAATCTTCAACTGTCTTCACCATTTTTAGAGGGCCAAGCACCAAGGGTGCGTATAGGCACCCTTTTTTTATTCTATCTTTTCTTATTCTACTACTTCTTCTTCTGGCTAGGGTGTCTATGGCAGCCCATAGAACCATCTGGTAAAAGTTGTGAAATTTGGCACACTGATTGGGAAGGGTCTAAAGAATGTTCTGACCAAATTTGTGCCAAGTAATGCCAACACTGTAGCACCACCATCAGGTCAAGGTGGGGCCTAATTTGGAAGTACATTGATGGTCATAACTTTTGAACTGTGTCTCCAAAATTTAAAAGCCTCCCTGGATTGCATGGGTTGAGTTCAGCGCACCCTATCACGTCAATTTATGCCTAATTAGATTTTCTGCCATCTCGGATTTTGTCAAAACTGTTTTTTTTGGCTACTCCACCTACAATTTTTTCCCAATCACCACCAAATTTGGCACTTGTCATCTTCAGAGTAAGCCTCACAAAAGTTATCAAAAACATTTTGATACTCCAAACGGTTTGCCCGTAATGGGCCAACGAATCTGACAGCAAAGTCGCCAAACAGGAAGTGAGGCTGTATCTCAGCAACAACTTTGCACACTGACACAAAACCTGATAGGAATCGTCATGACTTGCGGCTATGCAGCAAATTTTGTGCCACCTACAGGTCAAAAGTTATAATAACATGCTAAAAATGCTTACATCTAACTGCCATGTTTGCTCTTCCTCCTCCACATTTTGTCTAATCTTCACCAAATGTGGCTCACATCATCTTGCGAAGGAATTTTGATATTCATACCCACTCTCCTGTAATGCGCTGGCACATGCAAAAAACAGGATGTGAGGGTGTATCTCAGCAATGCATCTACATATCATCATGAAACTTGATAAGTTTCTTCAGGACCATGCCCTGAATGTAGCCAAGACGTTTCGTGACTGTGTCACCATGTGGTCAAGAACTGTAACAACTTTAATTTTTTCGTTATATCATTTGAAGAATTTGTGCTAAATTCACAGTTCTTTTTTCCTATAATACCCTGGAGTACGCTGAAGCGAGCGCACACCAGCATCTGAAATTCAAGTGTACCTCCTGTCTACCATCTTGGATTTTTATCAAAAACTGTTTTTTTTTTTGCTACTCCTCCTACAAATTATGTCTAATCAACACCAAATTTGACATACATCATATTCAGACCAACCTGAACAAAAATTCTCAAAAGAATGTCGATATTCCAAACGGTTTGCCCGTAACGTGCCAACAAATCTGATGGTGACGTCACCAAACAGGAAGTGAGGCTGTATCTCAGCAATGACCTTGCACACTGACACATCTTGGTAGGCATCATCAGGACCATGCCCTAAGGCTATGCAGATTTTGTGACAGTGCCACTAACTGGTGCAAAGTTCCAAATTTTGTCTCATCTTCACCAAACTTGGCTCACATCATCTTGAGACCTGTGTAAACAAAAGTTATCAAACGAACTTTGATATTCAACACCGTTCTCCCATAACGTACTGGCAAATACATCAAACAGGATGAGGGGCTGTATCTGAGTAAGACATTTGCATATTGTCAGGAGACTTGATCTTCAGGACCTCCCTCTAATGTCCCAAAAATATTTAATGACTGTGCCACCTGTGGTCAAAAACTGTGACTACTTCCATAAATTGTGCTAAATTCACAGTTCTACATTCCTATGATTCCCTAGGGTAAGCTGAACTGAATGCTCATCAGCATCTGAATCTCAAGAGTACTTCCTCTTTGCTAATTTGAAATTCATCGAAAAGTTTTTCATGCCTTACAAAAGTTATCAAATGATTTTTGATATTTTATATAGTTTTCCATATTTTATATACTTGCATTCCTTTGCCTAAAGTTATGCTTCTGCTTTCCTGTGATTGCTTAGACAACAATTTCAGCTTGTCTGTGAATGTGCAGCTCACCATGTCTGGATGCTTGGCCCCTGAAAATGCTTAATTTTATTTTTATTTATTTATTTTTTACTGTTGTTCAGACAGCTGTACGTGAAAACTACATAGAAGCAGCTTGCTTCTCTCCTGCGGAATGCTTGGAAATGGTTTGGGCAGTTGAGAATTTGGGGCCTTCTCTGGTCGGACATAGGTTTACAGTATTACAGGTCATGCCGTACTTACCTCTTAGGTGTCACAAAAAGGCTACCAGAGTTCAGGTTTACTCTCAATATTACAGCCCAGTGACATCTCTTTTCCAGTTTGTATAATTGTTTGTTTAGGTGATGGAAAATAGGAACTCCTAGGGGAAATCCCTAAATTTACATTTTACCTTTCATTTAACAGCTGAAGTCCAGGGACCATACTCTGATTCATTCTGTTTAGTAGTACTGATTTCCGTTGAATCCAAAGATTGTTAACATTAGTTGTCGAAAAGTGTATTGCAGTTTTTTCTTGTCACCTCCTTAGATGCTTCAAGAATATCAATCTAAACCTTTCTAACCCTAGAAAACAGATTTTGACTGTGTGCTTGGTTGCATCAAGTGCTTAAGGACCTTTCTTACCCCATATATATATATATATATATATATATATATATAAAAAATTTGCCTTCAAAACGTAATGCTAATGATACTGAATGGAATTTTGTTCAACACAGATACTATTTTATGTTAGTATAGAGCAGCAATATTCAGATGATTTTATCAACGTTATTTTTGATGTTTCATGGGTATAATAGGAAGAATATTCATAAAATGTTTAACTCACTGATTCATGACATGGAAAGGAACAGATCTTGTCTGCAAAGTAAAACTTCCCCCATTAAAGCATCACACTGAGATAAGAGTGATTTGTCAGGCATAACGGCATTAGTATTAATGTTATGCAATATAGTGTTAATCAGCGCTCTGCCAGCAAACATCAAGTGTGGGGGAATTTACACACATCATTTCATGTGCACAAATGAGCTTGCACAAATGAGAGTCTTTTGGTTTTGTACCTAAAGCTTTCACCAAAAAAGGAAGCAATATCAAAGACCAGCCTTGTTGTTGCATTGAAGTACATTAACAATTTTTATAAGTGGCATTTGCAGGTAAAATCAAATTTTACAATATATTTGTTGATTCCTTTGTACAATACATGTCAGTGTACTTACTTGTAATATTCTTTGTTTCTAGATGAATTTAAGAATTTCACCATTGCTTCATGTTCTTCAAAACCGCAAAGCACTTAAATGGGAGATTCACACACGTTCACTTGCATCATGTTAAAGAAATGTCGAAGTAATATTTCACAACATTTTGCAGTTCACATAGTCTTCCACATGTACTGTGTGGAAAAGCTGGCTCAGCACTACATGGATGGCACAAGCCAACTGGCCGTATATGACCTCATATAACGTTAAGCAAACTCGACACTAAGAAACTGAATAACATCCCAAAAGTATTTAAAAAAAAAAAAAATCATTACTAATAGTTAGGCTAGGTAAAGGATGTAGATCCCTCTTGTGTTTACAGCTTAAAAACATTTCAGGTTATGTGAACCATAGTTGTGTCCAGTATGTTGTGTAAGATTAATTTTAATAGCCAAGATCTTTCGTATTTCAGCCTATTGAAATTTGAATGCTAAAATGTGGGTATGTTTTACAAAGTATGTTTTACATACACCGATCAGCCATAACATTATGACCACTGACAGGTGGTCATAAGTGAATAAGTTACAATAGCACCTGTCAAGGGTATATATTAGGCAGCAAGTGACCAGTCGGTTCTTGAAGTTGATGTGTTGGAAACAGGAAAAATGGGCAAGCGTAAGGATTAGAGAGACTTTGACAACGGCCAAATTGTGATGGCTAGATCACTGGGTCAGAGTATCTTTAAAACGGCAGGTCTTGTGGGGTGTTCCCGGTATGCAGTGGTTAGTACCTACCAGAAGTGGTCCAAGGAAGGACAACCGGTGAACTAGCGACATGTGGTCATGGGCACCCAAGGCTCACTGATGCGCGTGGGAAGTGAAGGCTAGTCCGTCTGGTCTGATCCCACAGAAGAGCTACTGTAGCACAAATTGCTGAAAAGTTAAAGCTGGCTATGATAGAAAGGTGTCAGAACACACAGTGCATTGCAGCTTGCTGCGTATGGCGCTGTGTAGCCACAGACCTGTCAGAGTGCCCATGCTGACCCCTGATCCCTGTCCACAAAAGTGCCTACAATGGACAGGTGAGCATCAGAACTGGACCACGAAGCAATGGAAGAAGGTGGCCTGGTCCGATAAATCACATTTTCTTTTACATCATGTGGAAGGCCGGGTGCGTGTACATCGTTTACCTGGGGAAGAGATGGCACCAGCATGCACTATGGGAAGAAGGCAAGCTGGCGGAGGCAGTGTGATGCTCTGGGCAATGTTCTGCTGGGAAACTTTGGGTCCTGGCATTCATGTGGATGCTATTTTGACACATACCACCTACCTAAACATTGTTGCAGACCAGGTACACCCCTTCATGGCAACGGTATTCC
>CM040477.1:4306712-4318085 GCA_022758105.1 Pangasianodon gigas
GCACTATGGGAAGAAGGCAAGCTGGCGGAGGCAGTGTGATGCTCTGGGCAATGTTCTGCTGGGAAACTTTGGGTCCTGGCATTCATGTGGATGCTATTTTGACACATACCACCTACCTAAACATTGTTGCAGACCAGGTACACCCCTTCATGGCAACGGTATTCCCTAATGGCAGTGGCCTCTTTCGGCAGGATAATGCGCCCTGCCACACTGTAAAAATTGTTCAGGAATGGTTCGAGGAACATGACAAAGAGTTCAAGGTGTTGACTTGGCCTCCAAATTCCCAAGATCTCAATCCAATCGAACTTCTGTGGGGTGTGCTGGCCGATCCATGGAGGCCCCACCTCACAACTTACAGGACTTAAAGGATCTGCCGTTAACGTCTTTGTGCCAGATACCACAGCACACCTTCAGGGATCTAGTGGAGTCCATGCCTCGACAGGTCAGGGCTGTTTTGGCAGCAAAAGGGGGACAAACACAATATTAGGCAGGTGGTCATAATGTTATGGCTGATCGGTGTATATAAATTAACTGACATGTTGATTGTTACAAGAAAATAGCTAGAAAAAAAATATATCACTCTGAAAGCAGTAATGAAGAACTGTAAATGAAGAATTGAATGTTAGCAACGTGTCTGTAAATGTGTAGGGGAGACCGGTGATGATTGTAACTTTTTTTTTTTCCCTGTGTGTAAGCTCGAAAAGCACATTCAAAATGTGAAAAAAGTATCTGTATGTGTCTGCTATTACATATTCTAGCTGTTATCTCTGTATCACAAACAAACTATGAAGGCTTTAGTGGAGTGAAATGTTTATAATTTACCCTATACTATGAGCTAATTGCAACATAGACTGGTGGGTTAAATGTAATTTTATGAAATAAGTGAAGGCATTTTATTCAACACTTCAAAATATTCAACATTTGAACTCTGTGTGTGTGTTTGAGTGTGTGAGACAGACATTTGAACATCACAAGCTGTATATGGTCAATAAAACATTAGACAACGCAAATAATGTTACAACTAACCCAGACTGTGGTAGTCATGAACAAGCTTACCTCACAGCTAACAGCAGCAGCACTGGCACTTACAATGTGCATGAACAATATTTACACAGATACATAATAAACATTATTTAAATTTGATTAATTTGATGACAAAGAAGGCAATGGTATCACAAAAGAAAAAAAAAACTTTCTTACTTTTTTTTTCCCCCTTTATAAAATTTCCCAAATTTCCCAAATTTCCCCTTGGGGATCCATAAAGTACTCTCTATCTATCGATAAATCTGGCTGTGTTTGCTACAGGATGCTGCTTCCTCACATGGAATGGAATAAGGACTAAACTGAAAATGTGGAGAGTGAATGATGTGAATGATTATTGGTAGCTTGCTCTTGAGTTGAGAAATCGAAAGTATGATCCAGTGTTACAACCATCCCAAGTCTCCCCGACTTCTTTTGCCTACACAAACAAACAAAAGAAGTCTATGGGTTGCGATCCACAAAGGTCTGTAAGTGACGCAGTGAATGTTATATATAGATCAAGAGTTCTCAAATCCTTTGCAGCATTTAACGGTAAAATAAATTTCACAGACCTCTTCTGAACATAATCCATCTATTCAAACATTAGCCTCATTATTAAAAGGTTTACAACAACATTTTGGCTATTTATTTCTGCTTTGGCATTTTTTTTTTAATTCCTGAACTTACCACTCACAGAACATATTTAAAATTCTCATTAGATTCAAGTTGCCAGTATTTATGGACTGAGTGGTTTTTAAGTTACTGAGGTCTGGATTAACCCATTGGATTTAAGTGACTAGTCAAGAACTCAATAATAATAAATACAGTAGCTCTGATAATGGTGAGTTAATGTTAATAAAATGAAAAAAAACATTTTAATCATTTGGCTATGCTGCATCAACCTCAAGAGAGCCCTGGACCTCACTTTGAGAAATACTGATCTACACTGCAAAAAATGATATCTCAGAAAGTGTAAATATTTTGAATATTCAATTTTATTTGTATAGCGCTTTTAACAATGGACATTTGTCACAAAGCTGCTTTATAGAAATAAATACATTCAAATTAAATTAAATCAAAATAAATTGTAAATGTGTGAATTTATCCCTAATGAGCAAGCCAGAGGTGACGGTGGCAAGGAAAAACTCCCTAGGAGTTCCCTGAATTTGGGTGAATGTATCTAATATTTGTTATTATGAGATTATTATAAATCAAATGCAAGATTATTCAGCCTTCTTATTCTATAGAGAGATCATTTTGCTTCTTTCGAGAATGTCAGGTAGCAGAGATGGCAGCAGTTGCAGGAAGTGCTTTATTTTTAAAATGGCAGGCAAACAATTCCAAATTGTAAACAATATCGTGGTCAGAAACAGGCAGAAGGTCAGGTGATCAACAAACCATTTCAAGGGCAAAAACCAGAACTGAAAAACAGGATACAAAAACAGGATCAGTAACCAGATAATCTTTCGCAGGAAAAACAAGGCTTGGTATGTCAGGTGAACAGGTCAACACTGAGCGATACTTCACATTGAGTGACTGTTTTGTGTGTGCTTATATGATAGAGTCCAGGGGCCTCATTTATGAAGAGTGTGTATGCACAAAAATTGGTCTGGAATGTGTGTACACATCTTGCCATGCAGAAGCTGTGATTTATAAAGAAATACTTGGCGGGAACTTGAGTGTATATTTATGGAAGCTTTCACCCATGTATAGAGCCATCCCCAAAATTTTAGAAACAGTGGGAAATTTATGAAATCTTTATGAAATTGAATAAATTTTGTGGGAAATTTGGGAAATTCATGAAATTTTTATGAAATCGAAAAAATTTTGTGGGAAATTTGGGAAATTTATGAAATTTTTATGAAATTGAATAAATTTTAGCAACACCCTGTGGATATGTAGAGAATTACAGCTAAATGTGCAAGGCATCTCTTTCACACATTACACTTCATATCAAATTATGCAGCTCCATAACAACTGCATATAATCTACTTGGACATGAGAAACATTAACAGGCCAACATCAAAGCATAATTTGCAACAATGTCCAGTTTCCCAAATGTAATCAGAGCAAACGACTGGACTCATATTGCTATAAGGGTGCCTAGAGAATTTCGTCAACTGAAAGCAGTTTAATTCTACAAATGAACAAGCTATTTTTGTTACCAAACCCACATAGTGCAGAGAATAGATGCTACAATGATATGCTTTCTCTCGCACATTCAGACTGCGTTATTGGCCTGCTTAAAGGGTGATGGCATTGGCTATATGCGACAGGTGGGAGACTGCTATACTAACCAGAAAAAGTATCGATGCGTTATTTTTCTGCAGCCATGCATGACTTTAATGTCTCTGGAGTACCATACTCTGTTGCCAAGTTGGTACTGGGGGGTTTCACCATGCCATTGATCTGCAAAATATTTGTTAGATTGTGCTGCCTGTTCAGTCACTGGTGTGTGCTCTCCAACACTTCACTCAATTCACTCTACCTGAACCATTCATCCACTTTGGGGGAATCTCTGTGGTTGGCATACCATGGGGGCTGGTAGGGGAGGACACATTGGAACAGGGTGAGCTGAGTGGCGAGTTTTGAGCAAATCTGCCCAAGGGAGGAATCAAGCCCAGTCTTCTAGGTTGTCAGCATAGTATGTTCTCAAGAATCTGCCGATTTCTTGGTTCACTCTCTCTTAGCTTGGGGGTGATAGCCTGATGTAAGGCGGACCAACCCACCTGGTTTCTCCATAAAGCTGCTCCAGACTCATGATGTAAATTGAGACCCTCTCTTGCTCACAATGTCCCTCGGAATGCCAAAGTACCTGAATACCTGGTTAAAAATGATTTCGGATTTTTCAAAGGCTGAGGGCAGTTTTGGTAGTGGGATCAGGAGTAGACAAGAGTTGCTCTCCCAGCTCCTTGGGAGATCCTTGCCCTTAGATGAACACGTTGAGTTCAGTGAAGCCAGAAGAGTTCAGTGTGACCAGAATGCTGTAGCCCGGATTAGTGCTTTGTCTGTGAGCAGGTTGATAAACTGGGTGATTTTGGGTTGCTTGGAAACTCCATCTTGACCAGAGAAATATAGGGAGCATTGAAGCAAGAAACCATTACATAGGGCTGGGTCTCCAGAGTACTTGCCCAGGCATGAACAATAACCAGATAAACTTGCATGGGGAAACAAGGCTTGGTATGCCAGTTGAACGGTTCAACACTGAGTGATACTTTGTGTTGAGTGACTGTTTTGTGTGTGCTTAAATAGTGTTTGTGTGTAACAGAGTCCAAGTGTGTTAGATCAGTAATCAGGTGAGCTTGAGGTTGTCTCAGTACTGTTCATTTGTGGGTCCTTTTAGGGGGGGTCTGAGATCATTTGGAGTGTTCACATGTACACATTATATCGGCCCGAGACCGCTTTGAGTGCTCAAACGAACTAGGCATGAAAATGCCCTAAAATACTGAACAGTAATCACTCATCTTCTGCTCTTTCCCCACTATGGCACAATCCTATGTACCAAATCAAAAAATAAAACCATAATATTTCATGCATGGAAAGAGAGAGGAGTGGCCACTTTGGAATGTCTATTCAATGGCAGCTTCTCCATGACCTTCGACCAGTTACAAGAGAAATGTAACTTACTTTACCACTGTTTTTTAAATACCTTCAACTGAAAGAAATCATGAAAGAAAAAAAAACAATTTCCACAATTTTTTATGTTGTTCCCCTGAGCTCCATGAGAAACTCAGTCAAGTCAAATCAAGAAAAATATCACAAATACATAAAATCCTATTAAATCATGATGACACAGCATCCTTCCCAATAGAAAAATGGTTATTGAATCTGAACCTGGAGCATACAGTAATAAATTGGCAAACCATATCCAACAATATATTGTCTATATTTCTCTTGTTAGTTCATACAACTTTGGTGTTAGCTGTATGTATGGGTCATTAGTTGCACACTTGGCAGTTATCAGGTCTCCCTGAAAGCGCTGTCCAGACAATGGTTAGTTCAATAGACGGAGTTGTTAATGATGTTCAAAGCCAAGTGTGAGAGGCATTACTCAAGACCTTTCTTCCTGAAACTAAGAATTCAGACCACAGAATTCAGAATTATAAGAAAATCAAGCACTGTTTCGGTCAACTTGATATTACTTGATATTAGGCATGCTCTGCCGATTTTACACTATTATGATGATTTTGAAATGGCAAACCGTTTAGGTTCTAAGCAGGGGGTCCAAAAATTGTCTGGTTCTATTTTATTTTAAAAACCTTCCAGCTAAGTATAACTCTGTTTTAAAGAATGTATATCTTGTAGCTCTTTTATACACTGAAGATCTGAAGACATATGATTTTGATCAAACAGTAAAGCCTCTTATTGATGAGCTGAAAATTTTAGAAACAATTTTTTTTTTTTTTTTTGAAAAAACATTGTTTGGCTCAGTAATTCAAGTAACAGGAGATTAAATATTGCTTTAATTGGCTTGTTAGGTTTTGTGAAATCCTTCAGTGGAGCACATTTCTCTAGGTTTTGTTTGACCAGTAAAGAAGAATTACAATCTGTGTTTACGAAGGATCATCCATTACTAGTTTTGTGTTTGAAGGAGCATCATGTTGAACACTCTAAGGCGTTAAATGAAAATCTTTCTCTTCCTTCAATATGCTGTTGGCATGATTTGCTGGATGGTGACATACAGTATGAACGTAAGCTGGGCTTTCAATATTTTGTTAAAAATTTCTATGTCTCCATGAGCACAGAATACAGAGCTTTAATTATGGTTGCTCAAAACATAAAAACAAACCAAGTGAGTTACAAATGGATAATAAAGACAAACACCTGGGTTTGAATGCTGTCCAGTCATGGTGTGTTGTGCACAACACCCCCTTATATTTGGTGATGTAACTGAAAGGGGTAACAATCACTTGAACCTTCTCTTCCTTTTGATACAGAATGTCAGCATAATGTTCTACCCAGTTGTAACTAAGGGAATGATATGTTACTTGATCTTTGATCACCAGACTCAAAAGGGAACCCATCCTCATCTGGGTGACACTGGATAGTGTGATTATAAATCTGTCTTAAGGCTATCCATGAAAGAACATCCATAGCCATCTTTAGGGTGTGTGTGTGTGTGTGTGTGTGTGTGTGTGTGTGTGTGTGTGTGTGTGTGTGTGGTACCATCCACAGTAAACCCATGGTAATCTGTAGACTATCCATGCAGGTCCATCTTCAGCAGAAGTGAGTGATTTTCAGGTGAGCGAGGCTCCAAGCAATAGTGGATCCATCAGGATGGATCAGGCAGGTCCAGGGGGCAGAAGGAGTCAGGATCATGGTATTACAGGAGTAACATGTAGCTCGACAGAGAAAGAGTGAGGAGGGGGATGGGAAACACAGATTACTAGGTATGTTCTTGTACTGTAATGTTTTAAGGACAATGTAAATGGTGTGCACAGAGTGCAAGCAGGGACTCCGGCAAGACTAGCTATGACAGCATAACTAAAAAGGAGAGCCAGAAGGTAACACAGACATGAGGGCACCCTGGTACATAAAACGGCCAGCCACTCCACCGTCAACAAACCTGAGTGAACATGTGAGAGTGGGGGGGGCGACAGCATCCAAACATCTCACTTTACCAAACACTCTATGCCCATGAACCCTCCAGATCTGCACCTTTAACTAAGAACAAACTATTAACAAAAGGCTTGACTAAACAAATAAGTTTTCAGCCTAGACTTGAACACTGAGACTGTGTCTGAGTTCTGACCCCTAATTGGAAGGCTTTTCCATAACTGGGGCTTTGTAAGAAAAATCTCTGCCCCCTGCTGTGGCTTTCATTATTCGAGGTACTAACAAAGAGCCTGCACTTTTTGATCGAAGCAGGCGTGGTGGATCATAAAAAAGCCAAAAAGTTTGTTTAGGTAGTGTGGCACGAGATGCATTGGGCTTCTCCATGAGCTCTCTGTTTTCAAGAAAATCTGTAATATCATAATACATGAAGAATGTACTTTCCTAATAGCCTGTAATGTAATACATTTTCTGTTATTTGCATAGATCAGCTTAACTTACTTCAGATGCTTTGATAAGCAATGCTCTAATGAGCATGATAACAGTGCTTACATAGTACCGTATTGTTACATTTTGAAAAACACTTAATGAATGTACCTTGATTATCCTGAAGTGGTGCACATCTTTGAAAAATTAAAAAGTAAAATCAACTAGTGAGTCAATGCTTTTTTTCTCCCAAGTAGACTAATTATACAGTTAATTGTATATCATTATATTTACATCCTATAGTGTTAATACAGTAGCATCTATAGAGATAAGAAATTACAATGAGAGTTCATATGTAACACTGCACACCAGTGTTCAGAAAATGTAACACTGCTTAGTGCTGAGCAAGAAAGAATGGAGTTGTTAACAAGGAACATGGACTAGACTGGCTCCAAAATTAGAAAAATAAGAAATAAGAAAACCAAAATTTTGTTCCCGAGTTCTTACTGTACAATATAAACTTGAAAAAAAAAATTCAAAAAGATTGATATCTGAAGTGTTGTTTTATATTTTTTGCTTCTTATGTACAAAGAGACAAACATTTTAATGGAAATTCTCATCCAGGTACATAGAGGAACTTTCTGAGCCAACTTTCACCTAGTTATCTTTCTGAGCATTGTATTTAAGGTAACACTTTAAATCGTTATCTTATGAGTATGTCACACTGGGGAAAACACTGGTCATTTCTAGCATTAGTCAACTATCACGGAAAAACCTAGAATGACTCTTAAGTCTGCTTTGAAAGCCACCGGTCACTATTGAGTCCCCTTTGATCCTCTTTTACTCATGAACTCCTTTTCGTATGTGTGTGATGCAGTGTGTAGGAGGAGATACATCTAATAACCACCACTGGATTAAATAGAAATAGAAAAATTTGGTTGTGCACCAAATATTTCATTCAAATTGAGATATTCTCTAGTTTTTTTTTTTAAAGAATTTGACAAATGTTTGTTAGTTTTTCATAATTGTTGGCTATGAAGCTATTATTGGGTTAATTTGATTGCTTTGATTGCTAAGAGAATAAAATTCTAGTATTATAAGTTAATGCTACACTAGCAAGTTGGGTTATAATGAAAATAGTGTACCACTAGGAAGCATACCAAATCAAATGAATTGCTTGAGAAAAAAAAGCAAAAGAAAAGCTCTACCTGAGTGATCTGGCATATTTAGACACAGAAAATACTGTATATGGATAGACTTTAAAAGTATCAGTAATGAGAATATCAAAAGGTAAAGGAATGAAAGCCATGATAGGATCTTCACCAGTATCACTTCACCAATATCATTTCACCAATATCACAGGTGTGTCCGGATTTTCATTGCCTTAAAATACTTCACAGTGAATTTTGAAGCGTGGAAGTAAAACAGGCTCATCTGAAAAAAATAACTGAATGTTTAATTTTTAATTTTAATGTTTAATTTAATTTTCCTGTAATAGGAATACATAACATATTTGACTGACATGTCATTCAGGATGCCTTCCGCAACTGACCTCTCCATGAACTGCTTAGCATGCAGTGCATCAATGGACAGTGTTGCAATGTTCTCAGAGGAAGCAGCAGAGCTGATCGACCCAGCCCTATTTAGCTCTTTTGCAAATATGAGCATAAATTTCACTGCCTCTTCTCCTGTGTAACAGAAGCATCCTGCTCTAATACATGGGAATTACACTTACATCTACAGGCATTTCTTTATTCACCAAATGGTTCTGCTAAGCATTTTACACTTTGGCTTTTTGTCCAGAAAACTGAATAATTGAGTAAACCTCCCTTGGAAAGTGGATGGACACTTTTGAATTTAAACATTTATTTAAAATCAATGTGTCATATTTTAATAGCCTTAATTAACTAAATGATTTATAAAACCATAATTGTCTCAGAAAAACAAATATGACAGCAACGTTTAAATATACAGATCTTAAATTAATGAGATGGAAATTAATCTTCTATTATGTCTTGAGCTGGATTATTAAGGGCTGTGTAACAACAATAACAAAATTGGTATTTCTAAAGTGATTCTAGTTTCAGTATACAGTAAACTCCCCCGGGTTTCTAATGCAAGCACAAGAAGTGATAGATAGTGATACTGAGACAGTTTGACCACATATGGTAATAAAACCAATGACGAATCAAAGTGTTTAACAGTAGATATTAAATGTCACCTTTGTTCATTTGCAGTGAGAGGAAAATGGAAGTTCCATGCAGTATGTAACTGTGGTTCTGCTACTTAGGTTTCCTTCCAAGTGCTCATTTCCTTGCCAAGTACAAATAGCGAAGTTTGTAGCTGCCTCATGACCACTCCATGTGGCTAGTCTATAAAACGAGCACACTATATTGCACGTTCATCCTCTGGCCATTCTCATCACCCTGAGTGACCCAGGTGGTCCTCCACTTAGTCGTAGAATCATGGTTACATACTGTACATAATCTTCTATTCTTCTTCCTTATGCTCTGGAGTTTTGTTTAGTTTATGTACTCCAAGTTGCAAACAAAAGGCTGTTTCATAAATGTACTAAATAATCAGTTAGGCATTCGTTCAACAGTTAGGTATTCGATCACTTGCATCATGCTATGAATATTGAAATGTTCCGATGTTGGGGTACCAGTACTCCCGACAGAGCTGGGAGATCTCTCTTCCTGTTCCGGGGCCTGAGCAGCTAAGCCTTCTGTCTGCTTCTCTTCCTATGCAGCAAAGGAGCTAATCATTTTTCCATGGCTCCACGTCCATGTTTGCTACTCATTTCACTCCCCTCTGTGACAGTGCAGAGTGATATTAACATCTATAACAGTAATATCTATATCTACTACAGTTAACGGTACTTCAGTATACCGCAGGATGTGCTTTGCATGTTGTTATCAGCATTATACTGTAGTTAGTGCAGGGTTCTCGGCAAAGATGCTTTGGTCCCAGATGATTTGGGCATTAATCATCCCCACCATCCAAATCCATCAAATCCTGCCCTGAAATACAAGAGGTTTTAAAACTGCAACAATTCACAAATTTATAAAATCATGAATAGTTCCCGTGCATACACATAGCCCACACTGCTACACACTGACACACAGCAGGACATGTGCTTTCTAGTGACACAGACAGCTGTGGCCAGAACTGTTATTAGTTAAACACTAGAATTATTGTCACCCAGTGTGTGCATCAATGCCAAGCCTTCGACGGTGCAGATTTAACAATAACAAAATTAGGAACATATGGACAAATCCTAGCTAAATATATTTTCTCTGCTGTATTAAAAACATTGCATTGGTTTGATGTGCTTTACTAGCCTGATGTGGTCACTTTTATTCAACTTTAGGGAAAGAATTCAAGTTGATTGTGAGTATTTTGATGAACTTGTGAGCTACAAAATTATTGGCACCCTTCAAAAGAAAAGGCAAACATCACATTTGATTTGTATAGTGGCTTTAACAATAGAAAATGGCACAAAGCAGAATGTAATGACTATATAAAATAATATATTATGTAAAATAAACACACATTATTGAAAAAACAGAGTATCTGGTCACAGAGTGACTTTTATTCTGAAATGAAAGCAGCTACAGAAACTCCTGATGTTCCGGATGTTCACACTTCAGGGTGTTGTGTCGGCATCCGCATCTTGTCTTGTCTTAAGTTTTGTGACTGGCTGCTATGAGCGACTTTTATATTAAACCAGGTAAAAACAATCATTATAGTCAGATGCGAGAAACGGGTAGTAGAAGTAATCATTTAGGAATTGCGGTTCTTACCCGCTATAAACTAATCAGCGGTATATCTGAGACCAGTCCACGTAGCGCTATTTTTCCAACCCGTATTCCGCCACGCGCGCTATGATTGGTTCACAGTCATCCCGCCCCCTGACTGGGATTGGCTGGTGTCTCGTGTCCTGCTCTAGAACTGGCTCTAGTTCTTGTTTACAAGGTGCTTGGAGGCGGAAGTTGTCGGAATACGGTTAAGGAAAAAAGTGTCAATCTAAGTGTTAGAGCACCGGCTTTGTTTTTAGTGAGCTAAAGTATGCAGTAATCTGCTTGTCTGCTTTGTCTTGTGTTGTTTAGGGAATCAGGAGCGGGGGTGGAATGACCCTCCACAGTTTTCATACGGCTCACAGACCAACACTGGAGGACAGAGACGGAATCTGCTCAACAAGAGGGTTCCTCCACCTCAGCTCTCAGCTCAGAGTGAGTCACATTAATCAGATTAGATGAATTGCTTATAGAGCTGAGCCTGTGCTTTTTGTGTATTTGCACAATATTGTCTGTCTGTTTAAAACTTTTCAGTTATCACCCCACCACTATCACTCTAACCATCACTCTCTTAACC
>CM040477.1:4318185-4334821 GCA_022758105.1 Pangasianodon gigas
CTCTTTTAACTAACCATCACTCTCTTAACGGTCACTCTTTAACCATCACTCTCTTAACCATCACTCTCTTAACCATCACTCTTTTAACTGTCACTCTCTTAAACATTACTCTTTTAACCATCACTCTTTTAACCATCACTCTCTTAACGGTCACTCTTTAACCATCACTCTTTTAACTGTCACTCTCTTAAACATTACTCTTTTAACCATCACTCTTTTAACCATCACTCTTTTAACTAACCATCACTCTCTTAACGGTCACTCTTTAACCATCACTCTCTTAACCATCACTCTCTTAACCATCACTCTTTAACCATCACTCTTTTAACTGTCACTCTCTTAAACATTACTCTTTTAACCATCACTCTTTTAACCATCACTCTTTTAACTGTCACTCTCTTAAACATTACTCTTTTAACCATCACTCTCTTAACCATCACTCTTTTAACTAACCATCACTCTCTTAACCATCACTCTTTTAACTAACTGTCACTCTCTTAAACATTACTCTTTTAACCATCACTCTCTTAATCGTCACTCTTTTAATCATCACTCTCTTAACCATCGCTCTCTTAACCATCACTCTTTTTACCATCACTCTTTTAACCATCACTCTTTTAACTAACCATCACTCTTTTAACCGTCACTCTTTAACCATCACTCTCTTAACCATTACTCTTTTAACTAACTGTCACTCTCTTAACCATCACTTTCTTAATCGTCACTCTTTTAACCATCACTCTTTTAACTAACCATCACTCTCTTAATCATTACTCTTTTAACCATCACTCTTTTGACTAACCATCACTCTCTTAATCATTACTCTTTTAACCATCACTCTCTTAGCTGTCACTCTCTTAACCATCACTCTTTTAACTTTCGCTCTTTTAACCGTCACTCTCTTAACCATCACTTTCTTAACCGTCACTCTCTTAACCATCACTCTCTTAACTAACCATCACTCTCTCAACTAACCATCATTTTCTTAACTAACCGTCACTCTCTTAACCGTCACTCTCTTAACCATCACTCTCTTAACTAACCATCACTCTCTCAACTAACCATCATTTTCTTAACTAACCATCATTTTCTTAACTAACCGTCACTCTCTTAACCGTCACTCTCTTAACCATCACTCTCTTAACTAACCATCACTCTCTCAACTAACCATCATTTTCTTAACTAACCGTCACTCTCTTAACTGTCACTCTTTTAATCGTCACTCTTTTAACCATCACTCTTGATTGAGTTCCACTGAAGCAGACGTTTGATGTTATCCAATGAAAAGTAACTTCAGTGGTCAGGAAAATAAAACTTTCGCTCTTATCCTTCAGGTCGTCTCACTGTGCTTTAGATATTCAGGCTTGATGAAGGTTGTAAAAACATTGTGATTATGTTTAACATGGTGTAATGTGCTCTGTTTAAGAAATATATGAACAGTTAGTCACTAATCTAACAGCTTTCTTCTTGATAAATGACAGAACCTTAATAATAACTAAAAAATATGACATTAGCTACCCATTATAGTGTTAAGTAGTGGGAGGATACATTTTAATTGTGCAAGGGCACTTTTTAGGTACCTGGACCCTTCATCCATCCATCTATCCATCCATGTATACATACATCTGTCTCCCTCTCCCCATCTTTCTTTCTTTCTTTCCCTCTGTTCCTTCCTTCCTTCTTTTTTCAGCTTTCTTTCATTCTTTCTTTCTTTGTTTGTTTCTTTCTTTCTTTCCCATTGTTCCTTCCTTCGTTTTATGGAGTTTTGTGGGTGTCACTACATGCAAATCAGCTGTTCCGTGTATGCGCTTGGTAATTTACGGGGTATTGGCATTCATCAACATACACTTGCAAGTACGAAGAAAATCAACATTTCCAAAAATTTTTCATTTGGTTTGGTTTACACAAACATTTGCACACAACTGTACCAAAAGATTGATAAATGAGGTCCATTTTCAGTAGCTGTAAAGATGCCTGATTTATCTACAGAGTTCCCAAGTCAGGTCCTGGTGATCTACCTACCTGGAGTGTTTAGTTCCAACCCTGATTTTATAAATCTGTTCCCCTTTAAACAATGCTTTTAGGAGGACCTGAATGGTAGCGCCAGTTGTGTTGTTGGTAAACTCTCCAGCGCAGTAGATCAGGACTGGACTTGAGCACGCTTACATCTACAATGATCCCGCCAGTTCTGGCTTCAGTTCAGGAGCGCAGTTTCAAGATAGGATTTCAGTATGCACATTTCCACATCAGGTTTACTTTTCATAAACATTGATGTGTTTGTGGGAATTGTGTATGTACTCTTCAAGGCCTGCTTTATAAACTTTATGCATCATGGCTCTTGAAAGACTTATCAGTAGTAATCTAAGGGGATTGGATTGGATTGAAGTGTTCATCACGCATCCATCAGTTCAGAAGCAGATGTAGTTGAGAGACGAAAAGGCTCCTTGGCTAAGTGGTGAAATGATTTTAAGATTTTAGCTTATCCCTGACTTCCTACACTGTGTTTGCAGGTCCTGGATCGGGGTTACATCCCTCTCCAGCCCTTAATTCAATTCCTCCAAGTAATTCAGTGCCTCCTCCTGTGGCTGGATTCACTCCATCTCTTAAGAGTCACATTTCTTCAGGTGGAGTAGCAGATTCACACCAGTGTTCTCCGAAGATCCAGCCTGACTCGACTGTACAAGTGAAGAATGAACCAAACCTTAACAGTGTTCAAGCACCGCTTCTCTGGGCGCTGACTGCATGTCGGCAAACTGTAAAGGTACTAATATGGAAAATATAATATGCTAGAGCTAAATAAGTAAAACCATAAAAAATAAAGCATAAATCATGACATAATAGCAATGCTAAAACAAACAGGAAGTGTGACAGGAGCAGCGTTTTACAAATACCCAAAAGAATGGCAGAGTGGCATCACATCTTATCTATAGCATGGTATCAGCTTCCTTTTAAAATTCCCCCACAGGAACATTAACAATACTGCACTATAAAAATCACACACATCTGTTTTAGTTAAATAATCTGATCCAAATCCAAACATCCAACCTAATCCCATCTTGTCATTAACTTTTGGAAAAGTGTGACTGTGGCTGTGTCTCATCAGTTAGTTGTCAGTTTTGCCAAACTTGCTGCTTTTCATATCACACTGCCAGTGTTGGTTAACTGAAGTAGCACTTTTCAATGGCATTTCTACATCGTTAGGTTTGGTGCTGTAAAAATTTTTCAGATTTTTATTTAAAAAATGTTGGTCACAATTGTTCACAATCAATTTTTAATGCAGGGTTTGAGTTTTGGAAATCTGATCAGGTTCTAACTTTAATGTGCATATGGCTCAGTTGGATCTGATGCTAGAGACACCTAGCCAAACCTAGTAACTCTCATAATTGCCATACTCTTTAATATCAGTTTTATTTCTGGACCTACATATTAAAAGACAATGCAAGTCCATTTTTCTTTCTTTTTTTTACATTGATAAAAATCGGTTTTCTAATGAGAATTGTGCATTAATGTCTGAAACTGAAGCCGTATGAAATTTAGGAGCATTGAATCCAAACTTGCTTCTGTTTTTACAGAAACAGGTGTGTGATGATGTTGAGAGGCGACTGAATATATTTGAAGAGATGTGGACAAGTGGTAAACTCTCTCTTCCGGTCAAATGTAGGATGAATGGACTTTCCCAAGGTGAGTTGTTCTGTCCGTGAGGGGGAAAAAAAGAGAACAATTATGAGGTTGATATGTCGATTTATAACTTGCTTTCCAGAGCTAGTAAATCATTTTCAGTCTTGTAAAATTCAACTTTGTCTCTTTTCTATAAAAATGCTTTCATTACGCTTAACAGCTTAGTTCTGAATTGTAAATAAGCTGCACTACATATATTTGGTTTAGTGGTTGTTCCAACCATTAACCATGTGTATGCTTTAGCACTTTTCGTTTTGCACTGGGGCTAGGTGACTAATGTAGATGAGAAAGAAAACAAAGCTTATGAGCACCATTTATTTGCTACATGCTGAGTTGATCACAGTTTGTCAGATAAATTTTTATTAAATGTGGGTTCTTGAACAATAGGACCTGCTGCCAGTTATAAAAATTGCATATATAGGGAATAAAACATGATAAGGGGTGTGCTATTATAGGAAAATAATCAACAGATGGGTGGTATGGAGCAGGCTGATGCAAAATATTACCAAAGTTGATTATTTTCCTATAACAGAATGTTCCAGTGTGTTTATTTCTCTTATGCCACAGCTAATAGTTACAATTATTTACTAGAATGACATGCATTACTTTGTGTCCATTTATAGTTACATTTAATGTTGTGAAACAAAGTAGTTCCTGTTATCACGTGTGCTATAGCAGCAAGCTTCTGTCTTTTTTAAAAGTTTTTAAATTCCTTGAAGTTAATAAGACCTTTGCTCATCATTACTGAGAAACTGGAAAGCACAAAGCCCTATGTCATAAAGACTTTCCCTTGTCTGAAAACGTTAGTTACAGCTTTAATTCTGACTGTTACAAAACGCTAACACCGGAGACTTCATCTATAAATGTTAAAAAACCATCTACTCACAGAAAACTTTGCCATATCTACAGTAACACACTTTTTTATTCATTTATGTTATGTGGAGCATCTGCTATACAAATCTCTGCTTAAGATGTTAACGAGATTTTTTTTAGAATAAGTGTGTCAGTATAAACGTGTGATTTGTCTTGCAGCTGGAACTACTGTTAGAGCTACTGTTATAGAAAATTAATCAACACCTTAATCAAACAATCATACTCAAGAATTCAACAGCGCTGCGGTAAACATTTATTTCACCTTTATGTTCTGCGTTATTTATCAGTTAGACAATCTTAAACACTAATACTCATCAGATTATTTTAAATAGTGCATGGTCCTACTACAGCATTTCTAAAAAAAAAAAAAAATTATATGTATTTTAGAGTACAGCATGACCATCTCACATTTTCACATTCATTTTTACACATTTTATAACATTGACACTAAGCTGGGGTTTGGTCAGCGTCCCTTGCTTATACCCAAACCATGAGTGGTTATTCAGGTGACTTTATTCATCCTTTTTTACCCTGTAATAAACTGGATCATAATTAATTTTGCTTTAAGATGTTGCTCCTGAGAAAATTTCAATAATTACACTTTTCACTTCTGAAGATTTTTTTACTAAGCCATAATGAACAAATCTGGTCCTTGATTTATCAGTTCAGATTTCTGCAAAATGAACAAAATGACACTTATCTGACTTTTTTTTTTTTTTTTTTTAAAGAGCTGAGCAATAAGAATTGGGACAAAGCGGATGAGATCCACCGAGCCCTGATGGTGGACTACGTTAATGAAGTGAGCCAGTGGATGGTGGGTGTCAAGCGTCTAATTGCGGAAACTCGCAACCTGAGTCCAGAGCTGCTGCCCACCGACATGACGACTCAAAGCGAGGACTCTGCTGATCCAGTGCAATGAGGATGTGTTTTAGGCTTTCCTCCATTTCTTCTGAGCCTTACTGATTACAGGACACTACTCTTTAAACCATTTTTCCAGAGCTGCTGTGATTAAAGGAGGGAGATTTTGTGTTAATGCTGCAATACTGCAGTGCTGTTAATACTATAATAATAATAGTGTATGATATTCTTAGCATTTTATTGCTCTTTATATCACTGATTAGATGGACAGAAAGTGAACTGAATAAGGGTTAATATCACTGAAGGATGTTATGGTTTTAATGGACTTTATGAATTTATGGATATAGTCTTAGTGTGTAGGTAAAGGCAACTTTCCAAATCTACAATCTTATCAAATGAAACTGCAATACCGCATTATGAGACAACAATGTTAAGTTTACATTTTTTTCCTATGCAACCACATCTTTCAATTGTTTTTTTTTTCAAAATAACTCTGTTTACTTTAGATTCCCCAACCTGTGCGTTGGGGTGGCATGACTGTTTCTACAGCATTTCCCATCCTTTATTCAATTGTTGGATATGTACTATATAATTAAATAAATGTATACAGAATGCTACAGTCCCTGGGTCTCATTTATCAAAGTGTGCGTAGAACTAATTCTAAATCTGTGCGTAAAAGCCACCAAGGCGCACAAGAACCTTGGTGTTTATCACACGTGCTAACGCACAGCTGTGAATCCCACACTTTCTAAATGGATGGGCTCGTGCACGGCCACACTCATTTGCATACAGATACACCCCCAAATCACCATATTTGTATGTATATAACAATGCACAGTCCCCTCCAAAAGTATTGGAACGGCAAGGCCAATTTAATTGTTTTTGCTATACACTGAAGACATTTGTGTTTGAAATCAAAAGATGAACACAAGATAGATCAGAAATGCAGCTTTGAATTCCTGATATCTACATCTAGATGTGTTAAACAACTGTTTGAACCCACCCATTTTTGACAGGTGTTTCTTGTTGCCCAGATGTGCTCTGTTAGATTGAGTATTTAAACAATTAATAGCACTGAATGTCTACTCTTGGTTTGAGCCCTAGGTTACACCTGTGATGACAGTGTTTGTTGTTAAAAAGGATAGACCAACATCAAGACCAGAGAGCTGTCTATGGGAGAAAAGCAAGCCATATTGAAGCTGAGAAAAGAAGGAAAATCAATGAGAGAAACTGCACAAACATTGGGCATAGCCAATACAACAATTTGGAATGTCCTGTAAAAGAAACAGACCACTGGTTCAGTCGAAATTTAACTTGTAGTTTATTCTCCCTCATATTAACAGTACTATTATTGTCTACATTATGATCTTACATTTGATTTCTGTTTTGACTTCAGTTTGTACTTGTTGATCGTCTGCACACTTATTTACCTCATGATTTGGTCTCTGCGTTGCAGTGACCCTGTATGTAATGTGAGGTTTTCCTTTTATAACATCCGCAAAGTTTTAGTTTCTGATTTCTTGGTACCATAGAAGAAACCAGTTTGAGGCAGTTTTATTGTGCACCTTGCAGTCCAGTAACCTCGTGTAACCCTGTCTTTACTCTTCCTTTGTTAGACTGATGTGATCATTTACCAATAAGCCATAGATCCTCCTTTTCTCCATAATCATGCTACAATTCTGCAGTATATGAAGTGATTTATGTGTGATTTTAGTTCTGACTGAATTCCTCTTGTACTCTCTGTTCACTGAGAGTATACTCTCTCTCTTCTATGGGATAATAAACACCTTTTTTGATTGAACATACCTTCAGTATGTTTCTCTCCGCTCTTCTTCAGGACGATATTTTTTCCACTATTTACTAACAACCAGACATCGAACAGATCGGCCAAGGAAAACAACGGCTGATGATGACAGAAACATTGTGAGAACTGTGAAGAAAAAGCCAAAAACAACAGTCAGTGACATCACTAACAATCTCCACAGGGCAAGGGTGAAGGTATCACAATCCACCATTCAAAGAAAACTTTGAGAGCAGAAATATAGAGGCCGTACCACAAGATGCAAGCAAACCACTCATCAGCAGTAAATATCAGAAGGCCAGATTGGCATTCACAAAGAAATACAGAGATGAGGCACAAAAGTTCTGGGACCAAATGAACCTCTACCAAAGTGATGTAAAGGTCAAAGTGTGGAGATAGAAAGGATCTGCTCATGATCCAAAATGTACAAGCTGATCGGTCAAGCACAGTTGAGGTAGTGTCATGGCTTGGGCTTGTAAAGCTGCTTCTGGAACAGGCTCACTAATCTTTATTAATGATGTAACTCATGATGGTAGCAGCAGAATGAATTCAGAAATCTACACAAACATTCTGTCCGCCATTTTACAGAGAAATGCATCTAATTGGGAGGAACTTCATCATGCAGCAAGATAATGACCCAAAACACACTGAAAACACAACAAAGGACTTCATCAAGGGAAAAAATGGGAAGGGTTTAGACTGGCCAAGTCAATCACCAGCCCTTAACCCAAATGAACATGTATTTCACCTCCTGAAGAGGAAACTGAAGGGAGAAACCCCCAAAACAAACACCAACTGAAAGAAGCTGGGGTAAAAGCCTAGAAAAGCATCACAAAAGAAGAATGCAACAGTTTAGTGATGTCAGTGGGTTGCAGGCTTGGTGCAGTTATTGCAAGCAAGGGCTATGTAAACAAATGCTAAATGTTATTCACTTTAATTTACTTTAAGACTATCTGTTCCTATACTTTTGCTCACCTAAAAATTGGGTGGTCTGCCACCAAAGGTGCCATGTTCTATGTTGTTTAATACATCTAGAGGTAAATATCAGGAAATGAAAGCTGCCATTCTGATCTCTTGTCTCATATTCATCTTTTGATATCAAACCCAATTTTTTTTTAAGCAGCAAGGTTGGCATTAATATATTACTTATAAATTAGCATAAAGATGCAGAATAACAAATTTCACCTCAGTCAAACTTACGGTTGCTGAGAAACTTGAACTTTCTGAACTTAATTCTGCCTCCTATTGATGACCACACCAAAACTCAGCCCACGTCCTCAGGTTCCTGAACCTGTCAAGGTTCGAGTCCATGCAAATAATTATGAGTTACAGCTATTTGAGTGAATGAGGCTCCACCCCATTAGAATTATTTGTTAGGGAGCAGCCATATTGTTCATTAATCTCAACATCTTTTTGATTACTGAGGGTCAGAATGTCATGAGCCATTTGACACCAATTTTGTGACGATAAGACGAAAAAACCTAGGACTAGTTCCCAAAAGTAGGTTTCACATATTGTGCAAATTAGCCAAAACATCTCTGTGGGTGGAGCTAAATGGAAAATGGAATTCAGGAATCAGTGAATTTTTCCCCCCTCTAGTTCTCAAGATAAGGGCTAAAATGTAAAGTAGTATTATAGCACCACCATTAGGCCAGTTGGGCTGATCTCATCTTGTATGGGCTCTATGATTGTGCTGAATTTTGTTGATGTACGTACAAAAAAGTGACCCCTATGAAAATGGACAAACCTTTCAAATAGAATAACACCAGTGAACCGATCCCCAAAGTATTCAACGTGAAAATTTGGAGCGGAGCATTGCTCTGTGCCAATTGTAATTCTGATCTTTCCCAAAAGCACAGGGTATGGGATCTACGTCTCTGCTGAATTTTGTGGTTCTACTCTAAAAATAACAATCATTTCTATCAAGCCAATATAATGAGCAAATTCAAAGATCAGACAAAGTTTTTCCAGTTACATAACTGCTATATTAGTGAAAAACTGGTATATAATAAATTGTGATGTACAATAAAAAAATGCCTTTTTATGTACTTATGGAAGTTTTTTTTAATAGTTTTTAAAAGAAAAAGAGTATATTGTTTTAGTTTTATTTCTTTGTCAAGGGATGGATTCTTAATGCTTGTTTGGTGCAAAAGAATCAATGGTTGACAGCCATATGCAACAAAAATATTTATTCAAATATGCAGATGCTAATTCAAAGTATCATTGCCTAAAACAAATATTAAAGAGGGCTGATTGGCATTTTTACTGTATAAAATTAAATAGTACATTGTATTAATAAATCATTTAAAAACACAGGCAAACATAAAAAAGTTTGCCTGTCTTTCCTCTCAGGTCCAGGTCACCTGGTTATATGGCTCACTGCACCTGTAGAGGGCACACATATAAAACACCCTCAGAACAATAAACTATTCCTTTTATTAAACTGGAACACATCCATAAATATTGTTGATATCTTGTGTACTTATCAGAAATATTCTTTTGAAAGGCTTTCAAAAAGAAAAACAAAATCAACACAAGTACCATATACAAATATTGCACCTAATATACAAATGACAATGATATTAGTTTCATGTCAAGTCATTTCAAGTTTCAGCTGTGAGACTTCAACAGACTTTACAATAACTGTGTACATAGAGGAGGTCCTTTACAATCAAATACTATGACATTTTTCTACTTATTGGAGTTTAGCTTTTTTATCAGGCTCCAAAACAGGACTTTTCACAATATGATGATTTTCACTTTCAAATACATTCATCGTGATTAGGGATTCTGAACCTCGGTTCATTCATCCAGCAGACGCTACAGTGCCACTCACCACCCGCACTAACAGGCTCAAATACATCTACTTCTCGATGGACATTTCAAAGCTGAACTCACAACTCAAGTAAGCACACAGCCCCAGCAGCACAATGATCAGGGAAACTGCTAATCCCCATGTGCAATAAACAACTCAGGCAAATATGCAATATCCCTCAGTATGTGTAGTATTCAGCCATAAGGGCAATATTTATCTTGTGTCTGTCTTGTGTGTGCAGCATTTGTCTTTGTCATGCCTTTGCACTATGTTGTTATGTACTCTACATTGTAGTACCTTCATTTATTGCTGGAGGCGGCCCCACATGGATGGCCTAAAGATCATTGGGATTGCTGGGGCCGTGGAGATGGCTCGGGGATCTCATATGGGGAGTTGTCCTGTGATGGCTTGGGACTGCGATTGCTGCGACAGTGGACAGTGGATAGATTCAACAAACTGGACTTCATGTGAAAACTGTGATGAATTTACTGGTTGCACAATTGCACTAGTTGTCCATGTAGTACACAGTTATAGAAGGGATTTATTTATAATCGCACTATCCAGTTTCACCCAGATGAGGATGGGTTCCCTTGTGAGTCTGAAGGTTTCTCAAGGTTTCTTCCTCATATCGTCTCAGGGAGTTTTTCCTTGCCACCGTCATCTCTGGCTTGCTCATTAGGGACAAATTCACATATTTACAATTTATTTTGGTTTAATTTAATTTGAATGTATTTATTTCTGTAAAGCTGCTTTGTGACAACGTGGATTGTTAAAAGCGCTATACAAATAAAATTGAACCGAATTGAATTTATTGTCTTTTTATTGTTATTTATAATTCTGTAATTTTCTAACCTGAAAATTGTAGCATTTCTAATTGGTATTGGCTGGGGATACCACCAACAGAATTTCATTGTGTCTAAAACAATGACAATAAAACTTTGAATCTCGAATCATTTATCTTCTGGTGGATTTGCAGTCTCTCTCAGGAAGGCTGAGTGGAGAGCACGGATACACCGTGGATGGCTGCCAGTTCAGCATCACAGTTCCTCACTCATGCTCATTCATGCTCATCCACAAAGTCATTAATCTCAGATCTCAGGATCAGACCCTGGAACTGTGATGCAGCAACACTTCTGTACATATGTATGTACAGTAAATTAGGAGAAATCACTTAGAATTCCTCTTGCTCAAAACTATAAAGGTAAAAAATAGCTGCATGAGACTTTAAAATGAGATTTATTGGGTACATATAATGTTTAGTCTTAAATAGTGACTAAATGTAATGTTTCATGTAAATGTAACATTGGATTCTGGCTTTTTAAGTATTCTGGCTCTGAATGATTCAGCATCAAATGATAATATAACAAGTAAGTAAGTAACATACACTTTGATTAGGAGAAATCTGAACTCTCACCCCCTTTTGTGTACTGTGGGTGTACTGGACTTCAGAGCCTGTGCCTGCTGTACCCTCAGATTCCTGTTCTTGGCTGACAGGAGTGGGCAGGAGTGTGGTCTTCTGCTATTGTAGCCCATCCACCTCAAAGTTCATGTTCGATGTGTTCTTTCATTCTGAGATGCTTTTCTGCTTACCACGGTTGTAAAGAGTGACTACTTAGTTACTGTAGACTTCCTGTCAGCTCAAACCAGTCTGACCATTCTCCTCTGCACTGTAATCCTGCAGAAGTTGAATTTACTTAAAACATTCAAGGAAACTGGTTGCCTTAAAAAGATTAAATAATGAGTAATGAAAATGAGTTAATTTAACATAAAATTTGATTTAACTTAATATCTTTCGTAATATCATTTGCCTTGCCCAATTATTCTATTTAGATTCTCTAGTTAGAGTAAGTTTTTATTTCTATTTAGTTTTCATTTTTAAATTATTTAACTACAAAATTTAAATTAAGGGGGAAAAACAACAAAAACAACATTATATTCTTTTTTATTCGAATTTAGAAGTTTTCACTTGAAAATAGAACACTTTCCTTTGAAATCCTGGCAGTTGCAAACCTGTAAAAGTATTTTTCTATAAATAAATGGCAATTAAAATCTGACAAATTACTACAGTGGCACTGAATCCAGTCAAATCAAAAGTGCATTGTATACATTTACACCTGAAAATACAAGTGGAAGTCATAGGGTGGAGTCACTAATAACAAAGGATTACTTAACTCTTACCTGTTTTTCTTGTTGGGTTCTGTCACACCATAGATGATGAATAGGGCACTGTGCCTTGTCCATTTTTTTTCTCATTTTTAAACCCCTAAGAATGATTCAGACATTGTGTGACATTATTTGTAATATTCTAAGGTGAACCTCTGAACAAAATGAGAATTAGACAGGGATTTAAAATGCTTAAAAACAGTTTGAACAGCAGATTAATGTGAAAACATTTCACACTTTCCACAAGAGACATTAGACAAGCGATATATAAGAGGAATAAATTGAGAATGTACTATGTTTTTAACTGTTTACTGTGCTAAACCCACAAACCTGAGAGCGTTGGACTGTTATCACCTGCACTCTGTTACTAAAGAGTGATGTTATTAGGCCACCCAGATGAGGATGGGTTCCTTTTTGAGTCTGGTTCCTCTCAAGGTTTAGTCCTTGTATCGTCACAGGGAGTTTTTCCTTGCCACCATTGCCTCTGGCTTGCTCATTAGGGATAGATTTAAAATTTAACATTTTTTATCCGGATGTCTGTAAAGCTGCTTTGTGACAATGTCCATTGTTAAAAGCGCTATACAAATAAATTTAATTGACTTGAATTACCGTTGGCTTCTGGTCATTATCCCATTAGACATGAGGATCAATACAGGTTTGCTTTTGGCTGAAAAACCAGCAATATACCTGGATTTGTTCACCTCAAATCCTGGTGTCAAATCAAATACTGTGATAGCCCATTTCCCATGAAGTCGTGGCCAAAGGTTTAGCCCCTTAGATTGATAAGCGTTTTCATTCAGTCATGGTTAA
The DNA here is from genome assembly GCA_022758105.1 of Pangasianodon gigas. Classification (NCBI taxonomy): domain Eukaryota; kingdom Metazoa; phylum Chordata; class Actinopteri; order Siluriformes; family Pangasiidae; genus Pangasianodon; species Pangasianodon gigas. The sequence continues at coordinate 4,331,184 of CM040477.1, forward strand.
ATATTACGATGATATTCTGGTTGCTTCCCCTGATCACTCCTCACACGCTACCCCTAACCCTAGGTTGTGGTATTGAGAGTCTTATAGTATGATGCTTGATTTGAACTCAGCCCTAAAAAAGCACAACAGTTTTAGTCTAGCAGTAACCCTTTTGGGTCAAATAGTTGGCAGAAAATCCCTTCCTGAAAATGTTCAATCTATTGTTAAATTATCTAAACCTCCCACAGTCACAGGACTGAGTTCAGTGATTGGACTGTTTAATTTCAATAGATAATACATTCCAGACTTTTCTGATCTGGCTCGCCATCTTACTGAAGCTTTAAAAGGTGGTTTGCCTGGCGCCGTCCCTGTTCACTGGACTTCTGAGATGGAGGATTCTTTTACATGAAAAACCTGACATGAAAAAATCCTTTTAGCCTCTGGATTCTAGTGGATCCTCATGCCTACAATGCCATCTTGAGTCAATTACAAGGGGACAATTTACATTATGTCATTATGCTGGATTGATCCCATCTCCCATGAAGGGACAACTGGCATGCTTGCAAGCTTTGGACTATGCAGAATGGACACTGAAAACTGTTGTTCCAGTTGATACATTTTCCTCTATACTCCACACTTTTTTGTGCCTGTTGGGAGACTCAACTGAAGGCTGTCTCCAACCAACAAAGGGCAAAATGGGAACCTGCTCTGACCAGCCCTCAGGCCACTGTTGTGGCAGACATGCAGACTAATCCTGCTCAGTTTTTGGAAAATCATGGCATGACTTTTTGTAAATTTATAAATGTGATACCAGATGTACTGGTTGGACTGTGGTTTACAGTGAGGGTGTGACTCTCCCTTCAGGCTTCCTCTCAGGTGGTAGTGTGCACGTGGCCCAATTATGTGCATTTAGATCTGATTAACAAATCTCCCTGTCTCTCCTCTGCCCTGTGAATACATACAGATAATGCCTACTGTTTTCAATGAATGTCATGGGTTTTTAACCTCTAAAGGCATCCCAATTTCTCATCAGTCAATCATTTGTGATATTGTTTTGCTGTGTTTTAAATTTCCTGCGAATTATGTCCACAAAATCACTGCTCACAGCAGAATTAACTTTACTATTTGAAATTATTAGGTGAGTCCCTGATTAAGCAATTGCCAAGACTTTTCCAGGTGCTAGGTAATGGACCCCGAATCCTGATTAGTCTTTTATGTATTTTATTGAACTAATATGCTTTGAGTGTTTATTTTATTCTATCTCTCTTTATCTTTTTTTATACATTTGTTAGGACCATCTTAGGTGATGCCTAGTTGTTTTGACAGCCTTTGGTTCATGAAACTGTTTGGCAGTTCGTTCGCTTTTGAACAAGCCTCTTTTAAAAAAAAATTATAGGTAGCTTTAAAAATATTTTAAAATATTTTAACAGTCAGAAAGTTCAGCAACGTGTTATCCTTGTGCGTGGTTGGATTTGAGGAGGAAGCAAGGCTTGCAATCAACCCTTTCCAACATGGCACACATACTGACATTTCACATTAGGTAGATACTATTCTTCTACATCTATGTTTGAACCCAAGATTTTTTTTAGCTTTCTAATTCATTCATCTATTTCTCATTCATTCTTCTATCTTCAGTAACTGCTTTATCCTGGTTGCAATGGATCCAGAAATAATGGATGGGAATCCACCCTGGATGGGACACCAGTCCATCTCAAGACAACATGCCACACATATTCACACCTAGAGGCAATTTAGCATAGCCAATCCACCTACAGGCATGTTTCTGGGAATAAGGAGGTAACCAGAAAACCTGTCAGAAACCCGTATAGACACATGGAGAACGTGGGAGACTCCACACAGACAATAACTTGAGCTCAGGATCGAACTATGGACCCTGAAACTGTAAATGCTACGTGCTGCACCACCATGCTAGTCCACAAGTTCTCTCTTTCTGAAAATTCAATTCAAAGTACTTTATTGGGCAGACTGACATTGTATTTTATTTATAATTTATTTTCTGACCCACTGTCAGCCCTTCTTTTTACTGCCAAAAAGGGTTATCTCAACAAATAAGAGACAGAATTCAACTTTTGGGATCAACAATAGACCCCAACGCATCACCTCCAACGTGCCATTCTACCTTCACCAAATGATATTCTTCAGTTTAGTGATGGTGGAATATTATATCTGATATGTCATATGTGATATGTTAGTGGTTCTGCTGTTGGTTTTGTTGTTAACACTCATACTATTATGCGCATACTATGTTATCCATCGCCAATATTGTAGAGACATTGCAGTCATGCCAGGAAAGCTATTTTGAATTTAGCCGGAACACAGTGCTGCTGCTAGTCAAAATAGGGAACTTAAATCAGCATTTTATTATAAGGCCCTCATGATTTTATTTTCATTTAAAAAAAACATGCACAAGGAACATACAATTCAAAAAATATCAGGCTACTGACCTAAAAAAAAAGAAGAAAAGAATAGCATGCTTCCTAATCACATCTGTATTTGTATATTTTTAGAACATTATCTCTACATTCCAAATAAAGTATTGATATCTGGTTAAATTTCTGCAGCTGGGGCACTTTTGTGTCCAAGTAGTTGGGCATTTATACGACTTTACCGCAACACTGGCTAATGAACAATGTCGAAGTAAAGACATTTTCACTGTTTTTGATTATAAATAACAAAAATCATTGATGCTACACTAGCTTTAGCACAAAATTTCTAATATACTTGAATTTTACATGATCAAACTGTTTTAAATGTTTATTTCAAAACACATTAGTCATAAGCTCCATGGTAGTGACATACAGAAAATATTAAATATGAAAACATGATATTTACATTGTTTTTGTGAATCCAGAGGATTGGGATTGTGGCTATAGTCATTTGCCAACTTAAAAACTAAATTTATTTGGCTTTGAAAAAAATTTCAGCAATTCTGCCAGTGTTACAGTAAGGATGTATGACAGACATATTTATGAAAATGACTGAGATGCAATCAACTGTACATTGGAGAAACCAAGAGGAGACTATCTGATCATTTTGTTGAGCATCTTTGTATAAATGAAGAATTTACACCATCATAATGAAAGATTTCTTCTTTCCAGTGGCGAGACATTTTAACAATGATGGACACTATATTAATGACATCTCTGTTTGCATCTCTTGTCATTATGGGAGCAATGACATGAGGAAACATAAGGAGAAGGCACTCATCTGCACTCTCAGAACACTGGAACCTCGACCAAAGATCATGTCTTGAAAACAGCTATTAGATGATAAACCAATCAATCTCCTTGCAGAGCTGATGAACGAAATGTGCTGTAAATAACCTTCAGTTAAAGCTGAAAGTCTGCACTTTGCTCATATTTATTATTTAATGTCAACTTCAATATACTGTGGTAGACAGCTGAAATAACAATAGTAACTTTGTTAATGTCCAAATACTTATGGAGCTGTGTATATATTATATGCAATACTTTGAATGTACATTCAAACATATCACCAGAATTGAAAGAGATGAAGCCAAGAACTGAACAGCTACGCCCCCTTCAGGTGAACTGTAATACACTCTTCAGGTGAGCTGTAACACACTCTTCAGGTGAACTGTAATACACTCTTCAGCTGAGCTGTAACACACTCTTCAG
>CM040477.1:4334921-4353684 GCA_022758105.1 Pangasianodon gigas
AAAAAAAAAAGCAAATATAGTGTTAAGTGATTAAAACATTGTGGGACTAGATAGTTAGTTTTTGTGTTAGGTAAGCACATTTAACGTTGTTTTCTTTAAGATTATACACTACTTTTAAGGAACTAAAAATGGTCATAGGAAGATAATCCACAACAGGGTGGTGTGATGTTACTGTTACCACAACAAAGTCATATTGCTGTTATAGAAAATGAATCTTCGCCTTCTGACCAATCAGAATCGAGAATTCAGCAGCGTTGTGGTATAATTCAAGTTATATCCCAACTCTTAGTAACACACCAACTAGCTATTGGTCAGTGTATTTTAAGTTCAGTGGTTATTTTGGCAGAGTTATAGGTGTGTGTCTGAATACATGTCACTTTTTGTGTTAGCGTGATAAGAGAGAATGCTGCACGTTAGCGCTTTCAGGCAGAGAGAGTGAAAGGGGTGTGTGGAGATCCTATCATGGGACCATCCGCCACTCAGTGCTACTGCAGCTTGTCCTTTATGGAGTGATTCTTTATTTATGATCTGGAGTTAAGACAAGCTACTTTGCCTGAGTTTGCTGTTCGTAAAATATTTTTTGGTCACCCTATGTTGAGATTGGCAGTCTTAGAATATATCATGTGACATGCCCACTGGCAGCCGATTGTGACCAAAGACAGTGGGTGTCAGAAACTTTTTTTCATTAAAATCTCAGTGTGTGGGGCTCCTGGAGATCGTCCGAATCCTGTTGATGCCACAGCCATCCCTGGCTGGGAGTCCTGGGAAGATTGTGCTCTCTGGGTGGGCGGGGTGGCGTACTCTCTCCCCTATCAGTCACAGCATCATTAGCCAATTATGGGCGTCTGTGAGCTCATGCATGCCGAAGGCAGTATATAGTGCTTTCCACCCCATGTCGCAGTATGAGCAGCACTTGGAAAAGATGTGGTTGGATGTTCACATGTCTTGGAGTGCCTTCGTCCTCCCTGTTGGTAGCTGTTGTATGATGGGGAGAACTGACTGGTGGGTGGGGAAAAAAAATCTCTGAGTGTGACTGCTGCTATGTCACTTGTCTAAAAGCCACCAACAGGAGGATTGCATAGGATTAGCCAAGTCTCACTGAACAGCTACAAATAATTAATTAACATAATATAAATCATTCACATTAATTCACATATTCACATTCATAATATTCACAGACAATATTCACATTAATTAATGTAACGTTAGCAGCCTGCATACGTGGAGTGAGTTGCAAAGCTACTATGTATGCTAATGGACAGAAAAACAGACTTTGATGAATGGGCATTCCATGTTGTCTTCTTTCACCCAATAATCCATAAACAAAGGGTTTAAATTTGTGAACATCTCTAAGAAATAAGAAGGGAGAATTCATTACTACTAATAATACCACTTTAAAAATCACTGCTGTTTCTAAGTGTGTATTATGTAAACGGAGTACTCCCATCACCAAAAGAGAGAGTAAGGTAAGTCCATCCCTATACAGATTATAGATATATAGATAATATAGATAGCTATAGACAGCATGATACAGATAGAGAAACATAGAAAGAGAGACAAAAAGAGATATACAGCAGTATAGCTCTAATTAGCCAAAACCAGACTCCACTCAAGTGCTAACATCTGCTGTAATCACCACGATGCTGCTCTCAAACTGAAGAGGCACTCTCACATGTCAAGAATCAAATGAGTGCAAGAGTCTCGAAAGTCTTTCCTTCAAAAAAAAGACTGATGACCAGCCCAATCTCAAAGCTAACAGTGACAGAGGATTAAAGGCTTCAATATGGTGACTTAGCTCATAGTGAGTGTGTTGATGCTTTAAACACATTTTCCTAAGGCGATGGTAGCCTTTTGGTGGGCAAAGTTATGGATTTTTACATACAAAAAAAAATTTAAAATATAAAAATTTTCATTTGTATAAAGTGGGTTCGGAAAGTTCACTTTTTGCACACTTTATTGCAGTGAGTCTGTGCCCACAATAGCCTCAGATTCTTATTCTTGGTTGACAGGAGTGGAACCCTTTGTGGTCTTCTGCTGTTGTTAGACCATCCACCTCAAGGTTTGATGTGTTGTGTGTTGTGAGATGCTTTTCTGCTCACCACAGTTGTAAACAGTGCTTATTTGAGTTACTATAGACTTCTTGTTAACTCAGACCGGTCTGTACTGGTGTACAGGTGTTCCTATTAAAGTGGATGGTGAGTGTATATCTAATTTAAAGATTAAATTAACTTTTTTTGACAATCGGTTTATGCACAATAACCCATAATGACAAAGCAAAAACAAGCTTTCAGAATTTTTATTAAAAATCAAAAACTGAAAAAACAAAAAGTCTCTCATTTAGATAAGTATTCAGACCCTTTATTCAGTACTTTGTAGAAGTACCTTTTGCAGCAGTTTCAGCTTCGGGTCTTTTTTGCTTTACACACCGGGATTTAGGTAGTTTTATCCCGTTTTACAGGCAGATTCTTTCAAGCTCAATCAGATTTGAATGCGGCGCATCTGTGAACTTTCTCTCCACAGGGGTTCAAGTCTGGGCTTTAGCTGGACTGCTGAAGGACTTTCAGAGACCTGTCCCGAAGCCACTCCAGTGTTGTCTTGGCTGTATGCTTTGGGTCATTGTCATGTTGAAAGGAAAACCTGTGTCCCAGTGTGAGGTTGTTTGCACTGGAGTAGGTTTTCTTCAAGGATCTCTCTGTATGTGGCCGCAGTCTTCCTCATGCTCTAAGCCCTTTAAGTGCCTGACATGTGCCTTTTACTCAGGAGTGGCTTCTATCTAGCCACTTTACCAATGAGGTCTAACTGATGGAGTATTTCTGCGATGGTTGTCTTTCCAGCAGGTTCTTTGGTCTCTGTGGAGGGCTTTTGAAACTCTGTTAGAGTGGCCACCTCATTGACCAAGGCCCTTCTAGCCTGGTTACTGAGTTTGGCCAGAAGGCTGTCTCTAGGAGGACTCCTGGTGGTTCCATTTCACAGTGACGGAGCCCACTGTGTTCCTGGGAGCATTCAGAACTATAGAAATGGTTTACTTTACTCTCAAGTCCAATTTTATCCATTTTGGTGACCCCATATTCAATTTCATTTTCGTGTCTTGTTCCTTTTAATTAAGACTTTGTCATATCTTATTTGTTTTTCATGGCTTCCTCTACTTTCCTGTGTTTTCCCAGCTTCCTGTGCTATTGCTAGTCGCATAGTTGTGTTTTATTGTCTTTCCTGTCTACATTGCCAATGTTAACTACTTTTTTTTATTATCAAGCCATGGTTCTGGAAAAATGCTTCTGTATAAACAATAAACCAGTTTTTGACGCCCTCCCCTGGGTGAGCAGAGAAATGATCTTAGATGTAAGCTCAAGTATTTGATGCATATTTATTGTGTTGGTACCAAACTGTGGCCTCTGATTCGTAAATCTTTTAGAAAAGTCTCAGGCAGTGTTGCAGTCTTATTTAAAGAGTGATTCATTTATTTTCACGTGATTTCTCACATGAATAATTTGTTTTAATATATTAATTTTCACTTGATTTCATTTTCACATGTGATAACATTGTTGACATGGTCTCACGTGTTTATCTGAGTTCAGTGTACATTTTTAGGGCATATCATGTGGAAATGCACTTGTTTTTTATTCTTGAGTTAGGCATTTTATCTTGGATGAGTTAGGATCATGTTTTTCCACGTGATCATATAATATTCACATAATCACGTGAAATTATGTGATTTTTGACAGACAAAACAAGGTGACAGTTAAATGTTTAAGAAATTTCACAATTGTGAACAACGTATATATTTGGTTACTTATGTACTCTACAGAACACAAACCATTTTCTTGTTGTTCAGACAATAACTTGCCAACCAGTCAACATGATGCACCAATGGATCACTAATTATGTTAGACTCATACGTTAGTGTGCACCCAGTGGCACCTCTTAAATGAATGGCCTTCATTTCTCTTCATTTGGAGAAAGCACAGAGGGAAATAAAAAGGGCTGTCATGATTACTTGATTAAATTTGATCTTTCACCCTCTTTTGCTTTTGTTCTTTCTCTTTCTCTCTGTAGACTCAGTAATGGCTGGCCAGGACTAAAGGTTTTCACCCAACACACAGCAGTTACATAAGCAAAGGCTTATATAATAACTCCGCAGGGGCAGGATTCTTCAGGATTTTTTGACCAGCCTGGTCTGAATACAATGCTTACTCAGGAATTTTTAACTCAAAGTCAACAAACAGACATTCACTTCCATGTTTTTGACAAAACAGATACACTGCCTAGAACAGTTGTAAGGGGGAAGGGGGTGAATAGAGCCAGCTACTATCTGCTATTTGTTTCTATTTGTTTGAATGTTGATGGTCCACATTATTTGTCATTTTTGCATATGAAGAAACTGGAGAGCCACAGAAATAGGAGTATTTAATCTGAATAGATTAAATTACTATCCCTACCTTTAAATTTGCCCATTCAAAGATGTTTATATTCAGCCTGTCCTATTCTGCAGGGACCCAGCATGGGCCACTTGACCTCAGGATCATGGGTTTGAGCCCCATGCTGGGTGCCAATCCCAGGCTGGCACACTCCCAGTGCCAGTCCCGAGTCTGCAAAAATGGGGAGATTTGTGTCAGGAAGGGCATCCGGTGTAAAACCTGTGCCAAATCAACATGTGGATAATGGAAGGTGATCTGCTGTGGTACCCCCTAACAGGAGCAACTGAAACAACAACAACAACAACAACAGTCTGTCCTATTCTGCCTTGGTCTTTTCCCTAGGACTGACAATAGACAAGTCATCTCTTCTACATCATCAAAAACATATAAAACATTGCATTTGGACAAAATCTACACTCTTTAAAGTAAAAGGTTCAATCTAGAACCCAAGCATCTAGCATTTCTTCTCTTTGTCCCTTTCAGGAAACTCAAAAAGGTTCTATGCAGAAGCCTATGACAGAGGGTTTTCTTTATAGAAAAGGTTCTTTAGAAACCCTCATTTTTTATGTTGTAAATAAACTACAAACAAAAAACATTCTTTCTTTTAGTCTCCTCGAATTCTTTCTTTTAGTTTCCACAGTGGCATCCTACCTTGATAGATCCATTAGGGGGAGGGTTGTTATCTCCCCAGGTGTAAAAAAAACATCCATATTCATGGACATTGACACTCCTTCCCATACAGCCTTTCTAAAACAAAAAGTGTCACACAAATTTAAATCAATGCATTGTTTTATGTGAATGAATGAACAGGATGGTTTTCACAACATGTTGTAACAAAGGCTCTGGTCTACATAATATATTGAAAATATATGTAGTATGTGTTTAGTATATATTTAGTATGCATTTTATATCTCAGTTAAAATTTTTTTTTTTTTTTACTAACCAAGTTTAAACTTGATTTTCTCAGAAATACAAACATATACGTACATGTTGCTCACATATTGTTGTAGCACAATTTGTGCTGAATATAGTGTAATGAGACCTTTGCCATTAATATGCTACAAGTAACTGAAAATATCTCCAGGATCCAAAAAAAAAAAAACACCTGAGACTCCTAAGGGTTAAAGAATCTAAATTTTATGAAAATTTAGCAAAAAAGTCTTTCTGAACTCATGGGTAGTGACTTGTATATTTACTGTAAAATGAAATATGAATGTATGTCCCTTTTGCCTAGGGATCAATCTGGCACTGTGTTCCTGGAACCCAATCAATGTCTGACTCTCACAGAGATTATTGTAGCTCTGCACATTGATGTTTGTCTAATTTTAACTCTATAATGCAGTGTGACATTATCAGACAATTTACAGCACTACGAACACAAGTGCACAGTGTGAAAGTGGATGGTCACTGTCTCTGCCCTTGTCTGACTGTCGTCTCCCTGAGACGTGCCCTTGTGTTTACACTCTTTATGATAAATCAGAATGGAGTGAGCAATGACTCAAGATGGCTGTAAAATTCCAGAAGTGGTTAGTGGTTTAAAAGTGGCCATAAACAAAAGGGAGAGGCTTCCATGATCAGACGAACTCAGGAATAATTATTTGATGTGATATGTTAATGATGGTATTCGTGATACAAAAATCTGAAATAGTTATATCATTACTCTACCACAGTGCTTTTGAATGCTTGATTCTGATTGGTCAGAAGGTGCTTCTGTAACAGCAGCTCTGTTACTTCTGCTCTAGTATTTCCAGATTATATTAGTGTGCTTGTTCAAATATGTGTTTGTTCTAATAATATCTTACAAGAGGACTTGTATGGCAGATGCTGTACATAAACAGATTTTAAAAAGTTTTCTGTGAGGAGGCATTTATTTAGCATTTTTGGAAGCACTCCACAGTGTCCTGGCTTTGTTTTCCACCATGGGTCTTCACCATGAGTCTTTTTCAGTCCACTTTTCTTTTTCTTGGTAACGTGTTCAGAGAGGAATAACAGCAACTAACTTGTGTTGCTGATGTTCCTCAACATTAAACATAACTTTGAATTAATAAAAAGGCATGTGAGGCTTTATCTAAATTACGATGGGGTCATAGCAACCACTTAACTTAACAGTTGTCGGTTGGAACAACAGTCTCTCCACTTAAGGGCAATTTACTTCCGCGCTAACGTGTATGCATCTTTGCATCGTGATGCAGAGAGGGGGGTCATGGGTAAACATGGCACGCAGAGACGTGCTAATGCGCAGATCTCCCACAAGCTAACTGTGTGCTGTGCGTGTCTTCGTTGCTATGCAGCTGGTGAACCCTGACTGCTTGGCAGAGTGGTGTGTTGGTTACGTAGATGGAAATGGTTTGATGCGATGTTGTGACATTTGTTCCATGAGTTTAATCAAATTCAGATTAATATTGTTTAATTCAGAGCAATACTGTTCACAACACATCTGAAGTGTAAAAAATAAAGCTTCTTCTCTATGAAGAAACTCTTGCACTGAACAGCTAGTGTAAATGAACACAAGCAAGTTACTTCTCCCAGTTTTTGTGTATGTGTATGCTGGAAAACCTAAAAATTTGAAAAGTTGATGCAAATATCAGTGACTTCAGTTATACAAAAATATGCACATAACTAGTACTAAAGTGTAACCTAGATGTAGTCCAGGTCTTGTGTAATTGAGTGGCATTGAATCTGTTCACAACCCTAGTTTGGGTGGACTTGGCATCACTTGTAATTGTCTTTGGGGCACTTGGCTAAAGAGCCATTTTAAATACCAAGCTTGGAATCTGACCTGGTCTTCCCTCATGCCAGGCAAAAATTCTACCATTGAGCCATAACGGAACTCTGGATTATATATTTAGGAGGCAGCCATGCCAATTCGTATTTTTATAGTTTTTACTCCTGTCCTCTACTTGACCCTGTTTATTTTTTTTCTGCTGCATCAGCAATTTGCTCAGCGTAACAGGACTCTGGACTATGATTTCCGAAGGCAGCCGTGCCGATTTGTATTTTTACGGTTGTTTCGTTTGTCCTCTACTTGACCCCTTTTGTACTTTTTATGGTTCACAGTTCTTCAAAATAAGCAGCGTACACCATTATGTACTACACTTTTTCTTTGCAATTTAGACATCTTGAGAGAGAGAGAAGATTGTTATGTGTGCTTTGTTCTACAGATATTGTGATCAGAGTGCGAGCAGGGACAGCAGGTCTAGCTATGACAGTATAACTAAAACGGAGAGCAAGATGGTAACAAAGGCATGAGAGCACCCTGGGATGTCAGTATCCTGAGTCTGCACCATCAACAAATGTGTGGTCACGTGAGACAGGGGGATAAGGCTTCTCATTTTACCAAAACTCATGTACCCATGAACCCCCAGATGTGCACCTTCACCCAAGACAATAGCTATTTAACAAAATGCCTGATTAAACAAATAGGTCTTCAACTTAGACTCACACACTGAGTCCTAAACAGTAACAGGGAGGCTACCCATAGTCTTCATTATTCTAGGTACTGATAAAGAACCTGCACAATTTGATTGAAGCAGGCATGTTGGATCATAATAGATTTTCCACATGTAGTGTGACAATTCAGTGCTTGATAGGTCATCAGTAGTATTTTAAAATCAATGCAAAATTTTACTGGAAGCCGATGTAGCATACTGTAGGATAAAATGGAGTATAATTTCAAACGTGTTATATCTGTCATTTATTGTTAGCTTCTGTCACCCATAAATTCAGTTAGCCCATTATGGCACTGATGATGAATGACACTGTGTCGTTCTTTTTTGCCCATTTTTAAAACTCAGTTAAGAATGGGTCATGATTGTGTATGGCATTATTTCTAATAAGCCAAGGCGATCCTATATGTTCATCATCCCCCTGAAAGCAAGTCTCTGATCTCTTATTGCCACAGGCTTTGTCAGAGCTTCAAGCATATGAAATCATGCACCCAAGACCCTAATAAATGCTCAGCTGCCTCTAGTCCACCCTGTTGGTCAGGCTAAGGAGTAGTGCTAAGGAAGGGCAGAGGGTATTGGCAGAGTACTTAAGATCACCTGTCATCCTCCTCATTCCCATCAACTGGGAAAGATCCAGGTACTATTTCTGCTCTCAGCTCGACAAAGATGACATTCTGTTTTCTGTCATATTTACTTTGATTTTGTGTTAAGACTCTTCAAGCAGCAGCACTCTTCACATTGTAGCTAAGCTAATGTTGACGATGATGCTTCCTCTGACATTTTCATTGCTGGATGTCTCAATAACTAGCTATGTCAGCTGGCTAGCTAACTATGAATAAATGATCAGATCACCTCCTAACATCATTATCATCAATAGTCATGATCATCTTAATCAGGAGTGTCAAATTCTAATTCTCGGCATTTTTGTGAGCCCTTGAAGGGTCTAAATGTTTTCATTTTTTAAAAAAATATTATTATTATTTATTCTATTGATTAAAACCAATAATCTAGGCTCTGAAACATTTATAAATGTTATCAGAAACACCTGAACGTTTATCAGAAAAACAGCTAACAGAAACTATTCGACTGTATGTATAACATCATTTTGCACAGTAGCTGCACTGTAATGATGTTCATAAAAGGTCAATGAAGCCATCATCATGATTCTATATTTAACCACCCCAAACATGCATTACTTGATTTGTTTAATCATATTTTATTGACTACCAGCTGCTATAGTGAGAGACAGGATTAACCAATCAGAAGTGAAAGCTGCTTGGTCGCTAAGGAGAGATTTATACAGGAGGAGAAAATAAGCATAGATCAGGTTTTATAATATTATTTTCTCCTGTTAATAACTTGTTATTTTAATAATTTTCTGTGGACTGTCTTAATGGTATTTTATGGCAATGTTATTTATAGGACAAGATTAGTTGACAATAAATTTGAATGCATAGGACATTTATAGGAAAAATGTATAACAGAAACTATTCATCTGTTTAACATTTTTTGCAAAGTAGCTGCGCTGATGATGTTCATAAAAGGTCTACGAAGTCATCATTATGATTCCATATTTAAACGCCACATCAAATAAATGAGATATCATGTTCTTCTGCTACTAGCAATGTTTAATTTATGTCAACAATTTTATTTTAGGGATTGGTTGATATAATAGCTTGTGCGCAGAATGTGTGGCATCCACTCAAAACCGAGCGTGTTACACCTTTCAGCTGAACTGTACAGATCACACTGTGATTTTATTTAGTATACTTCCTCATTCCTCTTGAAATTAATTCCTGCCACTGCCAACACCCAATGCATTTTAAAATTGTTTTTATACAAGAGTGTTGAATGTAACCAGTAATGTGAGGTAGGGCTATATCCACATTTGGAAAAATATTTTGCAGATTGCAGAAATTATTCAAAAATCTTGTTTTGCGTGGAAAGCAGATTGATATCAATACTTAGACATTATATGGTTCTTTGTTTGTATTTCCACTTTCTCATGCGCTATAATTAAGCTACTCTTTACTTGTCAATCATGCAACTGACATGAACAACAGCCAAGCAGGGGCCCCGTCTGAGCTCAATAAGCTCAAGCAAAATATTAATTAGCAAAATGCGAAATGTATTACAAATGCAAGTAATGAGAATCAAATCAAAATGAATCTTTCAGAAAGATTACTCATTCACACTCTAATTTTGCTTTAATTTTTTTTTACTTTTTGTGGATTTTTCTATTTGCTCTTTCTCTTTTTGCTTCTGGAATCACTCCTGCTTCTGATATCTTTCTTTTGCTTCTGACTTTTGTCACATTTTTTTACGAGGGTGTGTTTTAGAAGAAAGCGTTCACCTTAAAACTCTGTTGGTCAACGGATCTGCCTCTAACATGGAAGACCCAACAGAGCAGAGAGCAGAGGGGAAACTGTATTGTAGTTGCATTAAAAAGATAACAAAAAAACAAACATATGGGTCGGTACTGAACTGTTTGTAGATGCATTCACACATATTTCTTTATCATACAATTGTCTTCAATCCATCCAGTTGAGTAGCAGTTTAAACAGATAACGTTAGCTAGGCTGAAGTTGGTTTCTTATCTGGATTTTCCATACCACCTTAAAAAGCTCCAGGTCTTAGGAGCTCGCATCTGTAGGTGGCGCCATGAAGAGCACTAATATCACATACCATGATTTCCTACACCATTATCTCCTCATTATCAAAACGACCCAAAAAACAGACAATTTCATATGAAAATAAGTGTAATGTATTGTAGAAATACTCACTATGAAGAAATGTAACTGTAGGATTTTTTAATAATGGGCCCATGAACATGGCATTTAAGACTACTGGATGCAGGCAAACTGCAATTTCAGCCTAATTCCTACACCATTATCTCATTATTATAATAATACATTACACCGATTTCCATATGAAATGGTCTCAAATGCCAGGTTCACAGGGCCATTATTTAAAAAACAGTACAGCACAGTACAGTAAATTTCTTCATACTGAGCATTTTGAAAGTATATTATATTTAGTTTCATGCGGAATTGTCAGATTTTTTGTGACAATGGTTTAGGAATTTGGAAAACAAAAAAATCTGAGTAAGAATGCATCTACAAACAGTTCAGTAGCTATTCATATTATTTTGATTTCATCAGCTGCAGCATATAGGCATTGGTTTTAAGCAGCTTTCATCACTGTTGAGTTGTGAACCCGTACATGCTGTACAGTGGCACATGCAGAACACAGCTGGTCGCTGTGCGATGGGTCTGCTGATTATTTTTTTGGGCCATATTTGGTTTGACACAAGATTATTATCATTACTTACTTTCCAGGTGACAGCTTCTCTGTCACTCTCTAGTCAATACTATCGCTTGATTCCATTCTCCCTCTCGCTTTGTAAAGTAAACAAAATCCCTCAGAATTTGCCCACCTCCAACAAGCTTCTAGTAGCAAGCGAACTTCTCCTTGATGTGATTAGCTGCTCCATGCGCACTCAATCAGTCACACTCATTTCTTGTGTATGTAGTGAAGGCACTTCTCAGTTTCGTGTATCTAGTGAGGGTGCTTTGGCAGTCTGATCAGTGGGATTTCAAATGCAAGAACATTTCTCTGATTGGTTTGTATCGTTGTATATGATTAGCCACACAGCTTCTACTATTGCTACTGCTACTAATCGTAATGCCAAAATGCACTAATCTAAGTCAGTGGTGATGGTGCGTTTAACTAGGGACCCAAGAGCAACAAGGAAGACTAAAACTTAAGAATTCACAAGATTTTAACAGTGCACAATAAACTCACAATATACCACAAATAAGAAGGAATAAATATTTCCATATAAATAGCTCTCCAAGTTATTTACAGACTGAGATTCCTGTACAGATTAACTGTATGAAATATATTGCAGGTTGGCAGGTTTAAAACTGTACATTAGAGATGTGTGATGAGCAGTTGTGGTAGTGTATGTATAAAAATATACAGTGGCAGTGTGTAGTCTACTGGACAAGAAGCTCCGCTGTTTGGTCAGTGTGGCATAGAGGGGGTGTTTGCTATTGTCCATGATCCTCTCAATTTTGTCGACCATCCGCCTTTTCACCAGTACCTCCAGGGTGTCCAGTTTGCAGCCTAGGATGGAGCCAGCTTTCCTGATTAGCTTATTCAGCTTCTTTGCATCGCCAGCTCCGATGCTGCTCTCCCAACTAATTGCAGCAAAGAATATTGTACTTGCAACCACAGACTGGTAGAAGGTCTCCAGCAATTTGGCACATACATTGAAGGATCGAAGTTTCCTCAGGAAGTAGAGTC
The DNA here is from genome assembly GCA_022758105.1 of Pangasianodon gigas. Taxonomy (NCBI): domain Eukaryota; kingdom Metazoa; phylum Chordata; class Actinopteri; order Siluriformes; family Pangasiidae; genus Pangasianodon; species Pangasianodon gigas. The sequence continues at coordinate 4,347,091 of CM040477.1, forward strand.
TGCTCATACCGTTCTTGTAGACTGCCTCGCTGTTGGTTCTCCAGTCCAGTCTGTTGTTGAGGTGGATACCCAGGCATTTATAACTGACCACCATGACTTCCTCTCACATGATGAAGATGGGCTGAGTTACCATCTTCTTCCTCCTGTAGTCCACCACCAACTCCTTGGTCTTGGACACGTTGAGTAGCAGTTTGTTGTTCTCACACCACTCCACAAATCTGTCCACCACCATCCTGTACTCTGCCTCCTGCCCATCATTAATACACCCTACCACCACAGAGTCATCAGAGAACTTCTGCAACTGGCATGACTCAGTGTTGTATTGAAAGTCTGAGGTGTTGAGTGTGAACAGGAACAGAGACAGAACAGTCCCTTGCAGTGCTTCTGCGCTACACACCACTTGTTCAGACAAGCTGCTATCCAGTCTAACAAACTGGGGCCTGTCAGACAGGTAGTCTGTGATCCAGGATATGGTCATTCTGTCTACCTGCATCATCAGGAGTTTATCCCTTAGCAGTTGAGGCTGTATGGTATTGAAGGCACTTGAGAAATCAAAGAACATGATTCTCACAATACCTCCAGCCCCATCGAGGTGTGAGGTGTGTCCACTCCCAGCTGTGGTTGGTAGGCAAACTGAAGAGTGTCCAGTGCTGTGTTCACCTGTTTTCCAAGATGGGCCATCACCAGTCTCTCCACCATCTTCATCACATGGAATGTGAGGGCAACTGGATGGTAGTCATTTTCGGGTGGAGGATGCTGCTTTTTTTACAGACAGGAACAAGGCAAGCTGTCTTCCACAGCACTGGGATCTTTTCCTGGGTTAAACTCAGGTTAAAGAGATGCTGCAGAATCCCACACAGCTGACTCGTGCAGGTTTTCAGGACTTACAGGCTAATGATATCATTTGCCCTGTCCAGGTTTCCCTCAGATTGTTGATGCCCCATCCTGAAGCCATTGATCTGCCTCATACCAGTCCACACATCTCTTGTGTTTCCTTGCTGAAGCTTCATCTCCAACTTCCTTCTGTAGCTGTCTTTCCTTTTCCTTCACCTCGTTCTTAATTCCCTTGGCACACACCTCAGCTCCCCTCTGTCTCTAGTCCTGAAGGGTCTTTTCTTCTTATTCAATAACTCCTTCAGGTCGCTGGTGATCCAGGGCTTGTTGTTGGGGAAACAGCATACTGCTTTGACTGGTATAGTGTTATTAACACAGAAGGTAATGTAGTCTGTGATGCACTCTGTCATGCTGTTAATATCCTCCCCATGTGACTCACATAGCGCGTTCCAGTCTGTGTATTCCGAACTGTCTTGGAGTGCCTCATTAGCTTCCTGTGTCCACTTCCTCACCATTCTTGTGGTCTCAGGTTGCCTCTGAACATCAGGAATGTGTTCAGTTGTTAATAGGACCAGGCTGTGGTCTGATCCAGTCAGGGAGGGAAGGGCAGTAGCACTGTATGCCTTCCTTACATTTGCATACAAAAGGTCCAGTGTTTTATTTTCTCTGGTAGTGCAGTCAACGAATTGGTGGAACGTGGATAGAATTGAGGAGACAGAGACATGATTGAAATCCCCAGTGCTAGTCACAAAAGCATTAGGATGTTTGTTTAAAAACTTGACACAGCTGATGGTGGAATGTAAACAGTGACTACAATAACTGAGGTGAATTCCCGCAGCAGATAGTATGGCCACATTCCCACGGCAAGCAGTTCAATATTCGGGCTACAGAGACCCTCCTTCATGGTAACATGTCCAGGATTACACCACTTTTCATTAACAAACACAGCAATCCCCCCCTCCTTTCTTCTTACCGCTGAGTGAAATATCTCTATCTGCTTGCATTATCCTGAAGCCAGGAATGGTAGTGTTGCTGTCTGGATAATTCTCGTTCAGCCACGTCCTCATAAAGCACAGAACACAGCACTCTCTGTATTCCCGCTGGGTCTTTGTCAGTACACCAAGCTCACACATCTAGTTCTCCAATGACTTCACGTTACCAATGATAATCTTAGGGACCGATGGTTGGATTTCATCCTCTTCGATCTTAGTAAAATAAAGTATAAAGGAAATAGTAGAATTTGCACAAGCAGGAAAAAACAAAGCAAACAAAAGCACAAAAATACACAAAAACAAGTACAACGTGACACGAGCTGCTGCAACAGGCTGCCACTCGCACAGCGCCGGAAATTAGGAGCGTGGTGATAATCTATGAACGTCTTCCTCATTATGTTGTAGGAAGGGGGTATCCGATTGTTAGACACTACCCCAGGGTTCCCTGTCAGAACCACTGCCAACCCAACATGCCCTTGGACAGTAGGTTCCAGGAGGAGAACTGACATGGTGTATTTATAGCAAAGACTGTGTCACTGTCAATTCATGAATTCATTGACATTCTTGAAACAAAAGAGGATATCCAGGTGTTACATCTGTAACTAGCATTTTCTCCATCAGTATTGTCTCACCTGTTGATCCTGAAGCAGTTATATAAAGTTATTATGATGAAGTTGATTTACAGTGAATAATCTAGTGGCTAATTATCTCACCTGACTAGTGTTCAAAACTGCTGAACATACAATATTAATGCATGTAGACAGTGAAAAAAGTTATTCTTCTTTTACAGACTGTACCTTAAAAGACCAAGACCTGTTGCAAACATGTTTTCTGAGGAGCTACTTTTGGGTAGCACAGTGATATGCAACAGTAATTTGTGAGCTTTTGAAGATGATAGAAAGACTGATAAAAAAAACTGTCTGGTCTTGTCATTTTTGCTGACTTAAGGTGGAGTGAAGAAGCACAGTGAACCTTAACCTTAATACGAAATCTTAACCAGTTTCCACAGTACATGTATGAATACAGAGCCCTCACAAGATTACTGTAAGTTGGCCAAGTTGCACAACAGGCATGTGAAGCAACCTTTTATCTAAGCCCACCTTTCTCTTTTCCTATTTTACTTACCTGCTTAATAATACATAGTGTGGTCTAGTAAATGAGCCATTAATTCAGTTAAACTGCAAGACAGCTGACACATTTCATGGCAACCCTTTTAAAACTCAAATCTCTTCCCATTCAAATTGATTTCCTTCAAAATTTAAAATTTATATAGAGAAGAGACTTCATGGTCAAATTTTGTAACTGAAGCTTATATTTATTTATCTAATTCTAAATGGCATAAGGAATGAGCTAGAGTTTTAAATAATTAAATGTAATAATTTAACTGTTTGATAGTGCCATTACTCATGTGTCCACAGTCCCATAGTAAGCAATTAGCCACCTGGACCACATGGGTGACAAGCCACGAGGCAGGCCATCAGGGGCAGACCTACCGCAGTGCAGCTGATTAGGGGAAAAAAAATCACCTGGTCTTTTTCCAGTCTTCATCTGTCCAGTTTTGGTGATCCTGTGCCCATGATAGCCTCAGATTCTTGTTCTTGGCTGACAGGAGTGGAACCTGATGTGGTCTTCTGCTGTTGTAGCCCATCCACCTTAAGGTTTGATGTGTTGTGCCTTCTGAGATGCTTTTCTGGTCACTACAGCTGTAAAGAGTGCTTATTTGAGTTACTATAGACTACAGTCTATAGTTCAGACTACAGTCTGGTCATTCTCCTCTGATCTCTCTCATCAACAAGGTGTTTCAGCCTGCAGACCCTCCACACACAGGATGTTTTTTGCTTTTCACACCAGTCTGTGTAAACTCTAGAGACTGTTGTGTGTGAAATTCCCAGGAGATCAGCAGTTTCTGAAATACTCAAACCAGCCCACCTGACATCAACAACCATGGCACGATTAAAGTCACAGAGATCACACTTTTTTTTCCCCATTCTGATGTTTCATGTGAACATTAACTGAAGCTCTTTACCTGTATCTGCATTTTATGCATTGTGCTGCTGCCACATGATTGGCTGATTGGATAACTTCATAAATGAGCAGGTGTACAGGTGTTCCTATTAAAGTGGATGCTGAGTGTGTATCTGTACAACATGTACAACATGTTACACAGTAATAGATGTGACTTTCCTAAATAATTGAAATTGCCTGCAAACTACTGTGATTGGAAACCACACAGCAAAAGTTTCCTTGTTTTTGGTGACACTATGACATCACATGAGAAATATCACTACACAGCAAAATGATCTACATTCTTCTGAAAAAGTACTTTGTTTTCTTAGGGAGTTTTAATAATTCTAAATAATCATGTCTGGTTCTGTCTAGTCTGTCTAGATTTTTGTGTACCCTTGATGAATTGTCTAGCAGAGTATATATTTGCTAGTACATATTTACATTGTCTGAGAGTTAACGGTTAAAATAATTCCCTATAGCATGATCAGTATCACCTACAAAAGATTTTACATCAGTAAACAAACTTATAAGCTCTCTGTAAGCAACTTACAGTACAAACTCTCACTGTGCTACCCAAAGGTAGTTTGCAACAGAATTTTTATGACGGCTAGTGTTTATTTACATAGTATGGGAGTTAATGGTAAAACTAATTTCCTATAGCATGTGTAGATGCCTTGGACGTGCCACGTTGCAAACCTTTCTCTGTTATTATTAGGATTTTAAATGCCATTACCTTTTCTCTAAATTGAAATAAAAGCATTATGTGTGTGTAGGTTTTATGAAAGGGTGATGGGCTTCCTGTTCATTGATATTTCAGCTGTTACTCATTAATTGGCTTATGTTCAAGGAAAGATTTATATTTACGGTATATTTGCAGTACGTTGTTTTGTTGTACATGGCTCCTGTACCTGTATAGATGGACTAGCTCAGTGAGTTCAGGCTGAGTGGCTTGAGGAGAGATAAATATTTCATGATTTATGTAAGTTTTTGAGTTATTTGTACACATTCAGGGGCTATTCATTCATTCATTCATTCATTCATTCAATTTCCACATCTGCAGTGGATTTTGATCTGAGGGTGTGCACTTCCTATGGTCTTGTGCAGAGGACCAAACATATTTGTTATTCATTAGAGTTATTAAATACTAATAGAATTAGACTTATTCATATTGTAGTCCCTGATACGAGCCTATACTAGCATATTTTAAGATTTGAATTCTCTGTTCTCTCTTCCCTTATTTCCTTTCCTACTTTTTTTTTTGATGAGATAACTGCTTTTATACTTGGATTCTATCTAAATCAGATTTTTTTAAATCCTGATAAACCAGATGAAACTGTTAATAGAAATGATTAACTTGACAGTTGAATGACCCAGTGTTTTCAAATGAGCAGAATTAAAGACCAGAAATGATCATCCATAACATGTCTGTGTCTGTGCACTAGCCACTTGACATAACCTTTACCCCAATTAAAACACTTTCATTCCTGTGACGTGGACAAGAAAACTCAGACCAGGTTTTGTTTATCTGGCACGTTTTACGGTAGGTTACCCTAAAACTGATCACGTTCTCGTGGCGTGAAGAGAACAGCCAATCACGTTCCTCGCGCACAGCAGACATCCAATCAGAAGGTGAGGAGTAGGGTTCGGATTTCCAGCGGCCAATCATGAGGCAGGTAAAGGACAGTGGGAATGCGCGCTGAGGCAGTGATCAGGCTCTACAGCCCCGGAAGCGTGTGAGTGTGAGAGTGAGAGTGTGAGAGTGTGTGTGTGAGACTGAGCATCGCGGCATCACCAGTGGCTTTAACGGCGCTACAGGTTTCACAGCTGCTCCACTACTGCACTGTTTACACGATGGACACCAAGAAGGTTCTTAACTTCAGTCCAGGACCAGCGAAACTTCCACAACCAGTAAGTTTTCTCCTCTTTTTTTAAATTTTTTTTTCATGCAAATGTGCAGGTGGTGTTTATTTTTCTGCCCCCCCCTGTGTGCCAGGTTATTGCCCCCCCCCCCCCCCCTTCCCCCGTGCATTGATTCTCATGCAGATCCGGTTGTCTGTGAGTGAGTTCTGCATGAAACAGTGTGAACAGAGAAATAAACACGAGGCATTATTGGAAAAGCAGTTCAGTTCTGTCTCTGAGTGATGAGTGATGTGTGGAGATATTGCATCAGCCACACGGCTTTTTTCTAGTCTTGACATGAAAAAAAAGTAGTGCAGGGGTTAGTTCCGACTTGCAGCGTAGATTAACGTCAGTTATTTATGTTTCGACTCACGTTTAGAGCATTAAACTACTTTTACATTGCAACAGATGTCGAAATAATGAAATCGCTGCTCTCGCGCATCTTTCCGCGCGCTCAGCTGCATGACGTCATCAAGCGGGTGGACTACAGGACCTGGGGCGCACCTTGGCAGGGTGTAGCTGCTCCACCCCCCACACAGCGACTCTTAGGCAGGGTGTAGCCGCTCCACCCCCCACACAGCGACTCTTAGGCAGGGTGTAGCCGCTCCACCCCCCACACAGCGACTCTTAGGCAGGGTGTAGCCGCTCCACCCCCCACACAGCGACTCTTAGGCAGGGTGTAGCCGCTCCACCCTCCACACAGCGACTCTTAGGCAGGGTGTAGCCGCTCCACCCCCCACACAGCGACTCTTAGGCAGGGTGTAGCCGCTCCACCCCCCACACAGCGACTCTTAGGCAGGGTGTAGCCGCTCCACCCTCCACACAGCGACTCTTAGGCAGGGTGTAGCCGCTCCACCCCCCA
>CM040477.1:4353784-4402419 GCA_022758105.1 Pangasianodon gigas
CTCTTAGGCAGGGTGTAGCCGCTCCACCCCCCACACAGCGACTCTTAGGCAGGGTGTAGCCGCTCCACCCCCCAAACAGCGACTCTTAGGCAGGGTGTAGCCGCTCCACCCCCCACACAGCGACTCTTAGGCAGGGTGTAGCCGCTCCACCCCCCACACAGCGACTCTTAGGCAGGGTGTAGCCGCTCCACCCCCCACACAGCGACTCTTAGGCAGGGTGTAGCCGCTCCACCCCCCACACAGCGACTCTTAGGCAGGGTGTAGCCGCTTCACTCGACACTGCGACACATATCTGATGCATTAACAATATTTAATTCTTTTTATGTACTTAACTTGCCTGTCAACTTATTTTCACAATTAGCTTCTTACTGCTATATATAACTTCTACAAAGGTTGCAATATTTATTTATTTATTTATTTATTTAACTCCAGTTGAGAGATTTCAGAATTTATTTTTTCTGCCGTTTTCTTTTGAGGAATTTTTTATTTTTTTTTAAACCAAACAGTTTGAGCCCCCTTGAATTATTTTAGGACAGTTCCAACTATGATCAATCGCTGGTGTTTAACATAAACATATGATGCAGATGATTATATATGTTTTTAAATAGCATTGTGTTTGCACAGTTATTGGGCTGTAATGATGTTCACAAAGAGTCAATAAACTTATCAGTATGATTCCATATGTAACCACCCCAAACATCCCTTAGTTTATTTATTCACATCTTATTGAGTACCAGGCGCTGTGTTTCTGTATTTTATTTTTGATTTTACTTTTGGCAGATGAATAAATGTAAATGATTGTCACTTTCTCTTGTAGGTGACTAACTGTAAGTAGGTCTAAACACGGTTTATGATCTTACCAAAAAACTGGCTGTGACCGTCTGTAACCAACCAGGAGACGTATTTGGATGGAAAAACTTGAGAGACCTGAGAGATTCGAAGGGGATCAGTTTCATTTTCCTTTTGCTTGCTTTGCTTCTGCATGATGAGTAATTATTTTGCTTTGGTGTAAATTGTTATCCTGCCAAACTGTAATGCAGCCAATACTGATAGTGAAACCTTGAATATCGACTGATACCAAACAAATATTATGTGTGTTCTTGAGTCTGACTTTTTTTTTTCCATAGAGCAATTTTATTTAAATTAAAATCATTTTAACAGTATGATGTGCTTAAAAATATTTAGTTGAGTACAGCCTGTGCTGCTCTCTGCACTTTGGGCTACTTGATGTTTTTAATATAATATTTAACAGAGATAAGTGATGTCTTGGGATTCCTTCATAAAGTAGTATAAAATTCTCACTTTTATAATCCTTATTTACACATGGTCCTGAAAGTAACACTTTTGATTTGTCTGGGTTTTTTTTGTTTTTTTTTAAAGTAAAGTGGGGTTAAATTTAATTTCTGTTAATGTGATAGTTAAAATACTGAGACAGAAATGAAGTGATTTATTGGAAGGCTTTTTACATAAAGTGGCCACGAGCAGTACCAGGATCTCAGAGACCAGTATGTTGTCACGAACCATCTGGGAACCAAATTTGATCTATTGAAAAATGACAATTTTTTTGTAATTTTTTACTAATTACTTACCTTTTCCTCCTGTTACTTATTCATGTACTAGCATGCACAGGGCTGTGTCTAAATATAATCCACAGTAGTTATGTTGTTGGACTAGTCTGTATAGTTGTCTCGTAATATCAGTGCATATATGGAGGTTAAATGTTCTGTTTTTATGCCAGAGCAAGATTGCCTAAATATAGCCAGAGTTGAAGCACTAGTCCAGTAAGAGTTCCCGGTATCGTTGCAAAGATTTTCTGTTACTGTAGCTGGGGAAAAGCAGGTGAATAATTCTGATTGGTCTATCAGATATACCATATATATATATACCATATATATATATATATCTTCTCAGTCATCTCAACCCAGCTGGAAGAAAACGGTAGAAAAATTTGTTTCATTTTTTCCCCCTGTGGCTGAATCTGTAAATAAACCTAATGCGTTATTAGCTGTAACTAAGCTCATTGTAACATTAAAGTAAATTGTAGAACACGTGCTCTGTGTTGAACAGCAGAGGAGATACCTATTGAATCCTTTCATAGCAAAGTAGTCCTGATAAACAACACATTGTTTCAGTTTCTTAATTTAAGCCCTCGTTCATGTTGTGTGAGCGAAGACATTCCAGGCATGGAAGGTTACAACAGCTTTATCTGTTTGCAAAGCACGAACAAGGCAAGCCTAGATGCATCAAATGTTCCAAAGCCAGACAACGCAGGTTACTAAGATTCATACAGGACTGCAAAATAGGCTAAAAGGAAAAATTTAATGAGACTTATTTATGGTAAATGTCTAAAGTCAGAGGAAACAAACGTCTAAAAATAAAGCTTCAACTCCCACAATGTGAACATTTAATAGTACAGCGTGGTAATTTACTTTTTGCTGGAAAGTTCATCTTGCCAATTAAAAACCTACAGACATGTTAAAAACGGCAACTGTTTATTTTGTTATTTGTTTCTGTCACGTTTAAATGTTTATTTTAAACGTACTTGCTAAAAAACACGTTCTGACGATGTTCTCAGCCGGAGAGATCTGAAGGCATTGAATTCCCGCTATACAACACTGAACACTGAAATGAAATTCAGGGCATATTCAGTGCTGTATTATTATTATTATTATTATTATTATTATTATTTTGTCTCAAGAAAAAGTGGTTGAATGCTTGTCGGATTTATTTGGGATTAGCGTTGTAACCAGCAGATGAACTGATTCGATTTTGGAGTTGGTCAAGCTCACAGCGAGCTCTAATGTCTAAACTAGCTTTTCTTCAGTAGCTTCTTTCTTGTTCTAGGGCGTATTTCTGGTATACAATCTAGACTTGTTTGTGGCCGAGGCATCGAGTCCTGCTTGTGTTTTATTGCATCACTCCTAAGCTGAAAATGAAGCTGATCTTTTCACTGGAGCAAATATTTTTATTTAAGAGACCGGTAAAATACTGGAGAAATTATGCATGACATTATGTATTTACATTATGCCATGTTAGTTCAAATTATTACTTAGTTTGTGCTGTCATTACTGACCTTTGACACTAGAATCTTGTTTTTTTCAGTTCGAAGCTCCGCAGCCGAAATGATTGAGAATTTAAGGTGACTGAACTCAAAGTAGTCAATTAATGTCTTCACAAACAATTCAGTTCATTTTGATTTGTATAGTGCTTTTAACGCTGGGATTGTCACAGAGCAGCTTAACAGAAATACATTTAGCAAGAGGCGAGAGTGGCACGAAGAAATGACATGAGGAAGAAATCTGTTCTTGGGTGATTGACAGCATGAAACTATCTCTAAGCCCACGAACCTCGAGATCTGCACCTGTACATAAGAGAAGCTGCTACTCAGCTTTTTTCCTCACCTGACCCTTTGTCACTTCAGTGGATTTGACCCACAAACATAAACTCAAACTAGGTGATGCATTTGCTCCCTCAGCAAATTGTGTAACTTCTTTAAAACAGACTTTAACAAGACTGAGCTAATTTTTAATACACCTGTGAAACTGCCAGTCAATCTGTCACAATCTGGACTTCAATCTGTGACACTTTGTGCCTCTGGTTGTTCTGCAATCATTTATGGCCTTTAGTGCGCTACAATCACTTCGATTAGCTTCTTAATGGTAATGTACCCAAGAAGACCATTTCTCCAAGACGTCTCTCACAGCTGAAGATGATAAGCAACCATCTGACCAGATTTCATTCTGGCCCTTATAGAAATGACCTATAACTTGTTCATTTTTGCTCTTGCACAGCATTTTCTGCCTTCAACTTGCTTTGTTTCTTAATTTTTTTTGACTGATTAAGTATCACATCTTATAAGTACAGTTTGGTCTATTTGCTTGTTTCAGCTTATCAATTTTCAAACCTCTTCATGAGGCAACCCAGTGTTTGTAATTATCATAGCACCTATGTGTTTCCCAAATTCCACCACTAGCATGCCTGATTTGACTAATAAATCAATCTAAGTTCAATCAGGTACACTGGTGATGCAATTTTACAAATACAATATGTCGAGGTTACCTTGAGAGGTAATATCTGAGGTGTCTTGATGAGGTTTGTGGAGATAAACCTGTAGTGTTATAAAATATCAGTCCAATCTTTTTGAAAAATGCAAAAAATTTTACACTTTTATTGCATTAATGTTCATTTGCTTGTATGTAGTTTTTTTTTATGCCTCCACCACTAGGTGGAACTGATTCGATTTTGGAATTGATCCAAATAGGGTCAAGGTCACAGAAAGGTCACATGTCTGAAGTAGTTTTTCTTCAACAGCTTCCTTCCTGTTTGAAGTATATTTTATGGGTATTTCAGGCATAGAATTAGTAACGAGAAGCACTAGACTTGGTAGTGGAAGCTCTTTCTTAAGGTACATGGACAGTATGATATTCATTTGAGTGCAGAAGTATGCATCTCTTTCACCGTTTATCTACCAAAAAAAGAGAAATGTATGATATAACACAACTGACAGAAAATATTTGGAAGACAAGAAGTTTTGCTATGACTCTGAGTCTCAAGTCCTGATTTAAAGGCTGTGTTTGACATCTGCAAGAGTTACACCAGACCTGTCAGGAAGAAAGGAGTGGACCCAAACATTGCTCAGGGCAAAAATGACATTTTTTACTCTTCTATAACTTGTCATTTCAGTTCATTCATTTATGATTCATTCAGATTTGCTCAAGTCAGACAGCAGACAGCTTGAGCCATGTAGGAACATAGCTAATAATTGTTGGCCTTTGGTGCTATATTGTAATATGCTTAAATGTCAGTGTTTAGCAAATCACTGAACTCAATGACTCAAACACTGAGAGATGAATTAACGTTACTTATGGCTGAACATTCTGCTGATTTGGCACACATGCACTTTCAAATACAACATACATTATTCAGGTATTTACACATAGAAATTTAAAATATATAAAATCTCTGAAAATTCTGAAGGTGGTTATGTATAGGAAAGGAAATTAAATGGTTTGCACATTTCAGTTTTGCAGTTTAAAATTGCAAAGCCTATCAGCAGGAACTAAACGAAAGGAGCAACTCCATGCATGCCAGTGAGCAATACTAATCCGGTCAACTTTGGGACTTGTCCAAAGACTGAATTGTTTGTGAATGAAAGAGGCTTTAGATGGTTGTAAGGAGCCTAGTTATTATGCCTCTCAATGACGCATCTTCCCCAAGTCTGGGCCTCATGCAGTCTGCTGACATGTTCAGTCCTGTGGCCTACTGGCCACTGGACCTTCTTTATACACACACAGATATCAAAATAGGCTTAAATAATCCATCCAAACATTTATTGTAGAGGGAAACCTCACACCTTTCCATAATTCTGCGAATTTTAAAGAATGTCATCATTTTATAATTATATAAGTTTATGCTGCATTTTTAAAAATAGAGCATTTTGCACCAGTCTCAAGCAAAAGCTTTAAATAGTTAAGTGTTGTTATTTAAAAAACTGAAATTTTGTTTGACAAAAATGGTTAACACTAAATCATGTTACATCTCCATGTAGTGACTATTTTATATGTCTATGTTCAGAAATTAATTACTAATATGTGGCAAAAACAATTTCCACTCACCCTGATTGTGATCATTAAGTCTCTTGAGCAGAGACTGCTGGGTAAATGCTACCCACACTGCTCAGCGGTGCAGATTGGGTGCTATAAAGTTTATGTTACAAGTAATTATTTACAAATGCTGTATATGAGTATTTAATTGGATCAAGTTCCCATCTGCCCCCTGCACAGTGTGGGCTATGGGTGTCTGTGTCTTGGTTATCAACCATCCAGACTTAATCTCAGTATGTTGCCCTGTCAGTATATCTTTTCGTTTTGCTGTTGGATGACCAAGCTAGCTCATGTTAGTTTAAGCGAAAGTTCAACAGTAATAACTAACCGAAACCTTCAGTTCCAGTTAGGAAGAACTTTTCTCTTCTCATTCACTACAAAATAAAGTCCAGTCTTGTTGTATTGCTGTTGCTCAGAGACAATGATCATGATTTATGATTCTGCTGGTAAACATCATATGAAAATGGAGATCATATCCGAGAACACTGTTGCTTTTAAAGATACAGTACTAATTAATAAAAATGACTCTGGCTTTCTTTCAGGTTTTGATCCAAGCTCAGAGGGAACTGCTGGATTACAATGGTCTCGGGATTAGTGTCCTTGGTAGGTGGTGTTGTTCATACAGAATGAAATTGCTTAGCTTGTGTGTGTGTGTGTGTGCGCTGACATTAATGATTCTCGTTCTACCTAGAAATGAGTCACAGGACATCAGATTTTTCCAAGATAATCAACTCAGCTGAAACTCTACTTCGTGAACTTCTGTGAGTCCTTAAACCCTACAAAGGGTCCATTTACATGTGAAATGATCCAGATATGCAGTAAACCATGTTGTACCACAGCGTTGTTGAATTCTGAATTCTGACTGCTCAGAAGGTGTTTCGCTTAATAAATTTCCTCTAACAGCACGGCTCTGATGGTAGTGTCGGCTGCAGTTCATATGATTGTTCATTGTTCAATACATTATCGTTTCTATAGTAACCGCTAATTCACTGTTCAGACACATTTGGAACAGTTTTTAAAAAAATCTTCAATAAATGCGTATTTAACAAGAAAAAGTTGACACGGTGAAGCTTTGTGTAAGGAAACCTTTATTTTACATTTATGGAAGGAGTCTCCAGTGTCAGCTCTTTGTAACAGTCAGTAGGTTTCCTTTTATGGAAATCTTCAGGACAGAGGACTTTGCCCTTATTTGGTAACATGACAAGCTGTATTTTTTTTTTGTTTGTTTGTTTTATTAACTTCAAGAGAGAGAAAAAAAGGAGGCTGATGAAGGAATGACTTCAGATGTAACTATAAACATATAAAAAGTATGACGTTTTGTTCTTTACTTAATAAAAATGGTAATCTTTATCTTTGCTGTGGTACAAGAGGAATTAAAACCCATTCTGAAGTGTTGTTATAGGACAATAAATCAAACTTTGGAGTAGAAAGAGTAACATCAAGAATTATCACAACATCCTGGTGATGATCATTTTCCCATAAACGATGCTCTGTTATGTTTTTTGCATATTCAACATGCACCGTATTATCAGAAGTGTATGCGGTTATAATATGGAAGTGTAAAATGTGCACATGCCTATTTCATTTTTCACAGTAAATTGTTCTTATTGCCCACTTTTTTTTTTTCTTCCTACACTTTATACAGGAATATACCTGAAAACTACAAGGTTTTGTTTCTGCAAGGAGGTGGCACAGGCCAGTTCAGTGCTGTTCCTCTGAATCTGATCGGGCTGAAGGAGGACAGATGTGCTGATTATATTGTAACAGGAACCTGGTCTGCAAAGGCTGCCAAAGAGGCAGAGAAGTACGGCAAAGTGAATGTGGTGCATCCAAAAGCAGACAGATACACCGGTGAGTTTTTCAGACACTAGAGCCTGGTCATGTGCTTTTGAGCTCTGGTGCAGTGTAAAATTCGGGTTTGAAGACAGACCGGTATAATGGCACACGGTCACAGGTAAATGTGAACTTTATGTAGAGTTAACATTGGTTCATCCCTGTACATGATTACATTATAAGAAATAGTTCTGTCTGTGTGTGACTTTTTAAAACACAGTAGAACTTCTTTAAGAAAATGGGTGGAAATCAGGGGAAAATGTAGTCCTGTTTTCTTTTTTTCAGCCTTTTTTTTCAGCCTTAACCTATCTTCCCCTCTAACATACGATGGGGTCCAAAAGTCTGAGAGCGCTAGTGAAAATGCTTCTATTTTGCGTTCTTTTCTAATTTAATACAACAATTTTCATTACAAATTAAATTATTGACAACAACTTGAGTGAAAAGTAGAATCTTTGAAATATCTACATGAATTTCAGAGTTTCTTAGTATTTGGTTTGTATCCTCGTTGCTTTAATGACAGTGTGCACGCGAGCTGCATGGACTCCACAAGTTTGTGCAAATTATGATCCATTTTAGATCAAATCCATGTGAACACATGCTTCAGTAGACGAGATTGATGAGGCATGAGGAAAATCTGACCTTTTGTACAAAGCAGTTAACATGGTTAATATCATAAATTTGCTTAGATTTAAATAGGGACCTAGAAATAGTGCAGAGTCTTGAATATTAAATATTCAGATACTGAAGATATTGAACATTTACTTTCTTTGTTTTAAATATTTCAAAATTCTAAACCCTTTTGTTTATTTCCAATTTTAAATGAAAAAAAATCACAGATTTTCAATGTGGTCTCAGATTTTTGGACCCCTATGTGTGTGTGTGTGATTGTGTGAGCGAGTTTGAGTGAGTGAGTGTGTGTGAGTGTGACAGAGAGAGAGAGAGTGAGTGTGTGTGTGTGTGAGAGAGAGAGAGAGAGTGTGTGTTGGAGTGTGTGTGTGAGAGAAAGAGAGTCAAAGTCAAAAGTCAAAGTCAAAGTCTGCTTTATTGTCAATTCTGCCACATGTTCAGCACATACAGAGTGTGTTTGAGTGTGTGAGTGTGTGAGTGTGTGTGTGTGTGTGTGTGAGAGAGAGAGAGAGAGAGAGAGAGAGAGTGTGTGTTGGAGTGTGTGTGTGTGTGAGAGAGAGAGTCAAAGTCAAAGTCTGCTTTATTGTCAATTCTGCCACATGTTCAGCACATACAGAGTGTGTGTTTGAGTGTGTGTGTGTGAGAGAGTGTGTGAGAGAGAGAGAGTGTGTGTGTGTGGTATGTCTAAAGTGTCTGATTAGAGTGCCAGTTATTTCAGTAATGAACATTTCTTGATTCACTCCATCAGTAGTTTTGCTTTTTTTAGTTTTAGAGGTGATTTAGAGAAATGCTGAATGTTATATTGGATGTTCAGAAACTTTCACCTGGAATTATACTTAAGATTTTCAATAAGCACCTTGTGTGTGTGTTTTTTTTAAATTCCGTTCAACCTTTTTTCTCTTGTTGTTTTGAATAAAAATGGGGGTTGAGTTTAAGGCAGTTAATGCAGATGAAGGCAGTATTCTGTGACTTGTAAATGAAATGTTTCTCCTTCCTTCAGGGATCCCAGACAGCAGCAGCTGGTCACTGAACCCTTCAGCATCCTACGTCTACTACTGCTGCAACGAAACCATCCATGGCATTGAGTTTAACTTCATTCCTGACACCAAGGGCGTGATTCTTGTCAGCGATATGTCCTCAAATTTCCTATCACGACCAGTAGATGTATCGAAGGTGGGATATATTTTCCATAGTTTAGGTTTTAAATTTGCTGTTGTATTGCCAGTATTTGTTTTTTGTCTTTTTTCAGTGGTTTAAATTTGTGTTACTTTGTCTTGTTCCAAGTTCGGGCTGATATTCGCAGGCGCGCAGAAGAATATCGGAAGTGCAGGAGTCACTATTGTGATCGTACGGGAGGATCTGTTGGGAAAAGCTTTGAAGGAGTGTCCTACTGTATTTGATTACAAAGTGCAAGCTGAAAATAATTCCCTTCACAACACCCCACCTTGCTACAGGTAAAATTTACAAGCTTGTTTTCCTTTTTCCTTTCAGATGCATTCATATGTTTCACAGTTGCAAAATTCCTTTCCAAAAAGGCAGCACAATAAAATTCACATGAAATCTGGGTTGCCATTGGATACGGTCATGTTGAAATCCTGAAGATGACATAAAAGTGAACTGGATTAACCAAAGTACTTATGTTCATTCACTGATTCATCTTCAGTAGCTGCTTTTTTTTAAAATCCTGATCAGGGTCACGGAAATCCAAATTTGCCCAAAACAGCTGGATAGAAAACCCCATATTATCTGAAAACAGACGGGACTTTTGTTTTTAATTAATTTATTTTTTGTGTCATCAAAGTGGGCATATGTAGTTTGGGAACCAGGCACCTTTAGAGTTTTTAGGCAAACTATAATGTCCTAAAAGTAATTTAATCATTTTTACATGAATACTGTAGTTGCTCTAATATAATCTCCTCAGTTAATTAGCTTCCCATGACTCCCATAACTTCCCATTAGTATTCAAGATATTAATTTTCTTTCTTTGTTTTAAATATTTCCTCTGTGCCTTTGTGTATTTGTCACATTTTGACTGAATCTCATGCTTTCTGAGGCCTGTAGTATGTTACTTCATACAGATTCATATGGCACATTCACATTACACTGAGAAAGAAGTCTCTGTCGTAGGCATCGTTTTAGATATTTTTTTAATAAATATTCTTGCCATAAATCAAGTTGTCATAAGTCATAGCTGCAGTTGTGTTTTTTTAAGGCATGCTCTTTTATTTTGCTTTTCTGTTAATTTTCTTTTTATAGCATCTACATTGTGAAGCTGGTTCTGGAGTGGATCAAGAAGAACGGAGGCACAGACGTCATGGATAAACTGAGCAAGCAGAAATCCTCTCTGATATACGACATCATCAACAGCTCCAATGGATTTTACTCGTTAGTAAAAAAGTGGTTTATAATTTAAAACTGTAATTTATCATTTGAAATTTGTTTAATATTGTTTCGCGACAGTACAGATACTCTTGAAAGGTGTGTTTTGAGGTTCTTTTAGAAACTTTTGAAATTGTTGTGTAGATGCTGTGTTTAAGCTGGATCAGAATGCACGTTGTTTCGCTATAGGGATTAAATTTGGAGTTTTATTTCATTGGTACAACTTCAGTGGAACTAAGCTTTGTATTCAGTGTTTTCTTTTCAGTTTTTGTTAAAAATACTTCTAAAGGTAAAACTTTTTGAACATGTGGAAACATTAGGTGCCTATTTTTTTATTTATTTGATAAAACATTTAAAATGAGTAGTAATAAATTACAGACGAGCAGATTTCATTCTGTAAATTTAGGTTTAGGTTTTGTAAATTTAACAAATGAATAATTGAAATACATTTGAAAAGTTTTCACAAACAGTCAGAAAGGCAAAGTTTCTTGAATGCCCAGCGCTCCTTTGACTCGCCTCACTGACTAACGACTAATATCAAATTGACTCTGAACAATTTCCTTGTATTACTGAGTCCATGTGGCTACTGCGATTTGTTTCCTCAGATGCCCCATCGATGTAAAGAGCCGGAGTCGCATGAACATCCCATTCCGCATTGGGAACAGTGAGGGAGACGAAGCCCTGGAAAAACAGTTTCTGGAAGGCGCTTCCAAACTCGGAATGATATCATTAAAAGGACACAGGTATTACATCATGCACAGATTTACTATGGACGGCAGTTAATTACATTTTACATTTACTAGTTTTGGACTAAATCAGACCTAGTTTTTACCAGACTAACTGTAATAATCACTGAAATTATCATCAGGTCATAAACAATCCCTGATGCAGCTTTAATTTTTGTTTCTTATTTTGACAGAAGTGTTGGTGGCATACGAGTTTCTTTGTACAATGCAGTGACTGTGGAAGAGACGCAAGCTCTCGCTGCCTACATGAAGGAGTTTCTAAATAAGCATCAGCCTAATAAAATGAAGCATTAACCTACAAATCATATTTCCATGTAGCCTTAATCACTAACCTTTTTTTTTTTGTTTGTTTGTTTTTGTAGTAATGTGATAACAGTGTATAGATATCACTTTCCTTTTTGGCTAGCATTGTCTTTATGTAGGGAATATATATATTTTTTTCCCTAATATAATTAGAACAGAATTAAACACTACATTATTGTGTTTTAAATTAATACTCGAATAGGTTTTTGATAGTCACACTCCTCTGGCCAGGAAGACGGTATCTCTTCATACTGTTTTGCCTAAACAGTAAACTAATAATTGTGTTTTTAATTAAAAATGTAACTTAATGCTCATATATGAACCTTGATCTGTCTGTTTCTAGTAGATAAACAAGGACATTTATATGTATAAATCAGTCTCAATAAAATATGCAAGCAAAATGGAACAGGATTTGGGAATTAAAATGACTGCTGATCATTTCACGAGGCGTTTGTGAACTATTTATTATTCATTTTGGCCGGAAGTAAGATATTCAGTCCAACAGCATGGTTGTGAGTGTGATATTGCTTTTATACAACAGTTCCATAAACAAGAAATTAATACAGAGTTATGGACATTTCCTGGAAAAGCCACATCTGGATAGAGCATGGTGTGTTGCCATGCCAACAGACTGACTGACAGCCCGTAGTAAGTGGAGTAACAGTTTCAGTGTAACGAACTATTGCTAGAATTAGAATTTTATGTAGTGAAATGCACGAGTGGTGTTATACTAAATATCAGAACTCTTGGAACACCACTTGTCCAATCAAATTAGTGGACTGGAACTAAATGTTGTATAGTGTTGAACAAAAAAAGAGGCATCCATATAATCAGTGCAAATGAGTGCAAATTCAGTGCAAACTGATTTCCTACAAAAACAGGAATGAAGCTACATTTTACAATTACTGTAGAATTAGTCCAATAGTGCTGATTGATTATTTCAGACTGCGTTTCATTGGGCTTTGTGGTGAATAAATGTTTATCGCAGAAGTTACAGGCAAAAGCGTAGATGAGCTAGCTGAGTAGTATAGAACTAGCAACTACACACAACCAATTACTAGCTAATGTGAACAGCATTATTAACTTGTTACATATAAAACCTTCTGTGCACAAGGGAAGCCACAAGATGTGAGTTTTGTGGTAGAATTGATTAGGACAGGTGTATAAGCAGTCCACCTGTCAAGCTGCTTTTCAGTGCCTAATTATCTGAATTAGATTCTACATGATTTCATGCTACAAAACAAACTATATACTGTATGAGCTGCCTAGGGCCCACTCCATGAGATAAATGGGAGGTGCTCTGGTGCATGCTAGGAATCTGAGGATATGACTCTCCTGGTCTAAGTCTTCCTCGAGATTGACTTTGTGGGCTCTGGAACCTGGGACTGGGTTGCTGTGACTTAACAGTGCCATGTAGCTGGTCTGGCAATGTTGGTTTTGTGATAATGAAACCAGCCATGTGGTGCTTATAGGTCAAATTAACCCAGTCCCGGGTTCCAGGGCCTTTTTGACAGCAGGTCCAAAGAGCATCACTGGCTCACAGCAGATTCTGCAGGGATTATTTAAACACATCTGGAAAAGTGGATTGAGTTAACGTCATGTGTAAACCATGTTGGCGAAAAACTGCTTCATGTAATGTATTTTTGGTGTTGGGGAACTTTTTTCTGACATCACCATGAGACCAGGTGCCATAATGTGAGTGAGGAGAGTGAAGATGTCCCCACTGGCCTGTCCCTTGGTGGGAGTGTGTCCTTCATCTGAACAGTAAAGTACATGAGTAAAACCCTTTGCTGTGGCATCTACCATTTTTTTGGCTCATGTCTCTGTTTAAGAGGCAACAAACGTCATGGGTAGGAGGGGTTGTGAGAGTTGTGATGTTGACTAGAACGGGCTGAAAACAGAACTGGTGCTTTTAAACCTGTATCTGTGGATCTTGTATAGTTGCTGCCCAATGAACAGAGTTTTTGTTTATAAACTGCCCCATCGCCTGCCTCTGGTCTTATAGGCCCTGTTTAGGGCTTGCCTTACAGAGCGAGTGAGGGTTGAAACTGGACTCTAGGCCCTGTGCTGTGTGTTAGCATGTAGAAAGTAAGAAAAGCTTTTTGAAGTGAAAGAAACAGGACATCCGACAGCCTCATGGGTACATGCCAAACAGGACTGCAAGTACAAAATTTTGGACATGGCAAATGTGACATGAAATCTATTAAAGCAATGTCCTTTACAGTCTTCAGGGGGTTGAGCTGCATGTGTCTTCTATCCTTCTATATGATCCATGACCTTAGTGAAGCCTGAAAGATGGCAGAAGTTGATCCATCTCTTTGCAGATTTACGATAATAAAACTCAAGTCTGTTTAACAAACAACTCAGAAGATTAAATTTTCTTATATCCAGCTGTTAATATTGAAAGTTGATGTCTTTAGCCTAGTTACCGATGAACACACTGGGGCAGTAACATGTTAGTGTAGTAACTTGCAGTGAACAAGCCTTTTTCTTCTTCTTCTTTTTTTAAAGCAAAGTGGCAGCATCACTACTTTTTAAAACAAAGCACATTGTTATTAAACTATTATACTGACTGTTTTATTAATCTATTGATCAAAAGTATATTATGTATTATATGATAGTACATATGATCGTATAAAGTATATTATAGTATTATATGATCAGACTTCCGTGGACACCTGATCATCATATCCATACTGTACGTGGGGTTGAGGTCAGGGCTCTGTGCAGGCCATTTGAGTTCTTCCACTCCAAGTTTTTATGAACCAAAAAAAGTAAAATTAGTTTAGTATTTTTTATATGTATATAGATTATAATCAATTTATTATTCAATGATTATTCACCAATAAAAAAAAATCACATGAATAGTTTTAATGCAGCTTGTTACTCATGAAACCACAAAACACAGCATCCTCTGTCCTGAAGACATTTGAAGGCTGAAACCTTAAATGAACAGCTTTACCTCTGACTTCAAGTGCTGACACTGGAGACTCCTTCCATAAATGTTAAATAATTGTCTCCTTACAGAAGACTTCATATCACTGGCTATATTTTGATCATTTTTAAAAATGTATTGTTAGTCATAGATTATACTGTATAGATCATCTGTCATGCAAGTGACACTTTCAGACCCATTGGAGAATTTCAGCAGCACTTGGTATAATTAATGCAGCTGATTAATGATATTAATTATTATTAATTATTATGATATTATTATCAATAGTCACGAAAACCTTGTTTCACTTAAGTTTTACAAGAAAAACATGGTTTATGCTACAGATTTGTTGGTTATGTTGATTCATTGCTTCTGTCACACTGACTGCAATGACACTTCATTGTTAAAAGTGATCTAGCAGAGGTAAATTTGAAATAAACTGATTTGTCATCATTGTTGTTTGTGAGGGAGTTAGAGACCATAAACACATATATTTATAAATAGGAAAATTTTCATGTCTGTGGTGTTGTAAACCCCCAGTTATGTCACCTAATGGGGGCAAAAAGTAGGCAATGTTGCTCATTGTTCATTTAAAAAATTGCATTTTTGTGTGTTGATCATATTCACATTACACTTTTTTGCAAAACAATCTGCATTCACATAAGCACAATACTCATCTATTGCGTAAGAGCCACGCTGTTGCTGCAGGGGAACGTGGTTGCTGATTGGACAAAGAGACTGCTCGTCAAATAAATAGCCAATCACTGACGGCTTTGCTCTCAGTGGGTGGTTCATTGTTCACTGGTGTTTACATCGAGACACGGAGAAGTTTCTGATAAGCAACATGTCTGCCTCCATAGTGAGAGCTACTGTAAAGGCGGTTAGCAGGCGAAAGATTTTATCAACGAGAGCTGCTTTGACGCTGGTAAGTGTTTCTTCACTGCATTTTAGCTGGTATTAGCAGAACTCCCTGGACAGGACAGCGAGGAAACCTACGTGAGGATAAACACGGTATCGCTAGCTTAGCTTCAGCAAGGTTACCCAGCTAGCTAACCGGCTAAGGCTCGAGCGGGTTCCTGGCTACGCTAACATCTAGTGTTAGATCAGCGTTACTGAGCTGTTACTCCGCCACTTTCATGAATTACAATAAAAATATCACCTTATTTTGTGAAGGAATTACTCTGTCTAGCTGGTTAGTTAGTTAGATAGTTTATCGAACTGTGACCTTAGCTCATTGGAGGAGGGTGTTTACAAGAAACTGCAAGTCAGCCAAGAGGAGCCTCCTGAGAGTAAGCCTCAGAGTAAACCCGAGAGTAAGCCTCAGAGTAAACCCGAGAGTAAGCCTCAGAGTAAACCCGGGATTAAACCCCAGAAAAAACCCGGGATTAAACCCGAGAGTAAACCCGGGATTAAACCCCAGAGTAAACCCAAGAGCAAACACGGGATTAAACCCCAGAGTAAACCTCAGAATAAACCCAAGAGCAAACACGGGATTAAACCCCAGAGTAAACCCGGGATTAAACCCCAGAGTAAACACGGGAGTGAACTTCAGAGTAAGCCCGGGAGTAAACACGGGATTAAACCCCAGAGTGAACCCGGGAGTGAACCCCAGAGTAAACCCGGGATTAAACCCGAGAGTGAACCCCAGAGTAAACCCGGGATTAAACCCGGGAGTGAACCCCAGACTAAACCCGGGATTAAACCCGAGAGTGAACCCCAGAGTAAACCCGAGAGTGAACCCCAGAGTAAACCCGAGAGTGAACCCCAGAGTAAACCAGGGATTAAACTTGAGATTAAACCCAAGAGTAAACATGACACTAAGTCTGAGATTAAACCCGACAGTAAACATGAGATTAAATCCATGATTAAACCTGTGATTAAACCCAAGAGTTTTGGCGTGAGCAGAATAACACACTCCAGACGGTGGAGTTATATGAAAATGATGCTCTGCAGGACGTCGTGCCTCATCACATCACCTCACTGTGCATTATTTTCATATAACAGCACGGTCTGGAGTGTGTTATTTCTTATAGATAACAGTGTGAGTGAGAATATTTAATGTACACAGTTTTTTGGTACCACTGTGTAATACATCAGAGTAAAAGCTCTCCATCGAAGTCCAAATTGTAGACAATGTTCTACATTTGTGCTGCTTTATTTGTTTAACCAGCATAAAGGCATCGTAAACAAACCAGACTGCTCTGGAGCGCTCTGGACGACAGAGTGCTGACTGATATCACAAAATATCAGGACTCATTTCACAAAAAAGCCACCGTTCCTGCATAAACTCTGAGAATGTGGTAAAAATGTAGTGACTGGAAATAGCCTGCGTTCGTTTTTGAGTCAACGAGCGTTGGAGAAATTATGCTGCACTCGAGTAAAGCTCGTAACTCGGAATTGCTGTCGTCTGACTGGGAAAACCCAAAAACAACACTCCCACAGCTCAGCGTTGTCCACAACATTGGTCACATCCTGTCAACATGAAGTAAAGTACCACGTCATTCAGTAACCGCTTTACCCTGGTCAGGGTCGCAGTGGATCTGGAGCCTCTCCCGGGAACACTGAGCATGACGAGCGAATACACACTGGATGGGAAGTCCAACAAAGAAAAGCACTTCTCTACTTGAGCTCAATCAATTTCCAGACACACTAGTTGGTCATTGCATTGACCTTTGACCATGTTTTTTTTTTTTTTCCCTTATGTTTTAGCTTGAATCAGTGGTGGTTCGAAAATGGTAATGATAATAAAATGATCATTTATATAAATCTGAGCTCTGACTTCCTGCTTCCACCGACAGGGTTTAGATCAGCTGCTGAGGGAAATAAATCTAGCCGTCAAGTTCAATGAAATATTTGGAGACAGTTACGAGATGCATGCTGGAAATGTCCATCTGAGTCTGGAAAAACTGTAGCTTAATAAATTTAGATTCCAGAGTTAAGAGTTTTTTTATTGCATATATATATTCTAATGAGTACGCTTAGTTGACATCCATCAGCACCAAGTCTGTAATTTCTTAGTCATTTTATAGTTATGGCACCAAATTCTGGTTTCTCAGCCAAAACAGCTAGTTTTCAAGAGATTTAGGAATTAATGAAATTAGTTAATGAATGTTGATCTGTTTTTCTCTTCAGACACCTTCAGCTGTAAATAGAATCAAGCTGCTGTTACAGAATAAGCCCGAATATGTAAGTAGACTTATTCAGATCATTGATAGATCCCTGACCTGTTTATTTATTTATTTATTTATTTATTTTTTCCGTTAGATAATTTGTTAAAATAATTCTTTTGACTTGTCTAGATTGGACTCAAAGTTGGTGTACGGACCAGAGGATGCAATGGCCTCACTTACACACTCGACTATACCAAGGATAAGGAAAAATCAGATGAGGAGGTGGTACAGGACGGTGAGTGATGAGGAGATGTGCATGTACTGTACAAACTATACAAAAACCTTTATAAATCTTTATAAATTCTCTGTCTTTATGTTTCATTATATTTGTATTACATTTCATTTGACAAATGCTTTTACACAACGTGACTTGAAAGCAAAGACAGAATCTTGTCCAAACATGTAGCTGGGGAGTTGAGGGTAAAGGTCAAGCTCTGCTTTTCCACCGAAACAGTGACAGTGCTGGTACTGGAGTCATGGCTGGTTGTAGGAATCAGCAAACCGGCCCACATTATCTCTGGTTCAACAGCCATTACATTCTCCTATACTGAGTGGTGTAACAAATGTTGATTAGGGAAGGTTCACCTCATTGGTGGTCATGATACTATTCCAGATAAACCACAGATCTTTAACTAGAGTTGCACAAGGTATTGGAAGTTTGATATCTTTTCAATACTGCAGTGTGTTAAATGATTTGATTCTACCAGGATAAGTCTCATAAGTCCAGGAAAAAAAATGCTTAGATACATCATATTCTGTAAAAATATAAAAATATACATTGACTCTGTGATGCTGGATTTGATTGGACACCCTGTACAACATTCAGAACTTTGACTGCTGCATTTAAACAGGCCATCACTGTACTTTACCTGTAGGCAAATCGAATCGCACATGCTTATGTGACTCAGGTGGGTGAGACGTGCACGCTGGCTCAATCATCAAGCGCACAGTTAAAGGAGAAGTTCACTCCATGAACTTGTGGAAAAGCAGGCTCAAAGAGTGCAAGGTTTACATTTTTTTTTTCTTGCTGATGAAGACAGCAAACAGAGACAAAACAGCCTGGCTGATAAGCATTACCCAACCCCAGCTTCATCTGCTAATCAAGCAGTTCGGGATCTAACTAACATTTTTGTGCATGACTTTGGGGAGAAGTTATTGCTTTTACCTTCACTAAAACAGCAAATTAAATAAAACTGTTGAAAGTATTATTTAGCGAATTATTTAACTTATAAAGTGCTTTCTGTTTATATAAGGAGGGGAAAAAAGAAAAAGGTGGAAAATAACAAACTGGTTTTCCAGTAACTTGTTCTGTGTGTGTTTTCTGCTTTATTAATTTATTTCTAGCAAGGTATTGTTTTGGTATTGAAAAACAATGTCTCTCTGTGGAAAACCAATTCTTCGTGTGACCCTGAAAGTTTTGCTGTTTAAACTGGCAGCCTTCTGAGCACTGTCCTCACATGCTGGGACGCCATCACATCGCCTCTCATTTCCTCTGGAGCACATGATTACTCAAGTTCCTGCAGCAAGGATCCAACTCTGTTCATGCTCTAAACATAAATGCTTGTTTTCTATTTTCAGGTGTGAGAATATTCATTGAGAAGAAGGCTCAATTGACCTTGTTGGGCACAGAGATGGATTTTGTCGAAACAAAACTCTCCAGCGAGTTTGTCTTTAACAACCCCAACATCAAGGGAACATGTGGTTGTGGGGAGAGCTTCAACATTTAAACAACTTCCAGTCATGTGTACTTTGCAGTATACATCACACACTCCCATTCCCCGGTCAGAGACAACGAACCACCTTGTGGAATTAAAGACTCAGACGTGAGAGATGGATGCTTTGGAGCTCAGCTCCCTGCGCTGCAACCAACTGAAAATGATCTTCACCACCACTGTTTAGTGATTAGCATTCAACTCAGTTTGTGTTTTCTTTAACTTAGAATATAATGTAAAAGCTAAATGATGTACAATATGGGTCAGTATTTATTTTACAGAAAATGAGGAATGTTGGTATGCATTCGTTATTCAGTTTTAGAAATTTTTCTTGATATGTGTGATGCTGATTTCCCGGCTAATATGCCAGTATGCTCATATGTCCTCATTATAAAATAGAGCATAGGGTGTGTGTGTGTGTGTTAGCGAGAAAGAGCGAGAACTCTTCCACTGAAGTTATGCCATGTTTTTGCAATTGTTTGTTTTATAATCCAGTCAATGTATTTCACTGAACATTGATGCTATGAAGTAGAACTTGTGGCAAATGTCACGCTACACGCTCACTTAAAACTGCTCAGAGATGCAGCATAGCATCTGAAACATCCCTGTATCGAGAGAGGATGGGGTACATTTATTAGAAGCAGATGTGTGAGAAATCAGCTATTAATTATAAAGTGTAAGACTCAGGTGTTGAGTATTGATGACTTTAATAAAGTGTCCTTGATGCTGATCGATCTATAAAATCTGGGGGGGGGGAGTAATAAACCTGTCTTTTAACGCACAATAAAGCTCATATACATAAAAATACATAGATGCTTGGTTTCTTATCTGATGCATATAAGAAAGTAATAAAAGGTCCTCAAACTGAAGGTTTGGAGCAGATCTTGTGCTAAATTTGCTAATAATTTATGATAGCTATCATTTTGTGAATGAGGTTTTAACCACTGCTGGCTATGCGTTCTTCCAGTGCTGCTCACAATTAGAATTAAAATGTAGAAACATTTGCAGTACCTTCTCTTTCAGTATTTTGATGTATGTTTCAATATTTCAAATAAACTTCTCCAAAGTAGTTTCTAAGACTTTTCAGGGTGTAGAACAGTAAGATGAAGTCTGGTAAAATGGGGCAGATAAAGAGCATTCTAGCTCATAATGGCAGGGATGGACAAAGTACTGAAAAATTATATTTAACTGAATGTATAGATAATGTGTCAATTTTTTTACTCAGTTAAAAGTGGATATATCCAGCCAAAATACATACTCAAGTGAAAGAAAAAAAGTTGCTACTTGTAAATGTACTCAAGTAGTAAAAAGTAAATGGTTTCACTGATGAAATTAAGTTAATGTCATGTTTTCATGTGAAAAGTAACTTTTATTTCTTATCTAAAACTGTTAGAACATGATTTTTGTTTCAAATGAACTACGCAGTTTTGCCTGAAAACGTCACTGAATCTCTGTAAGTTTGCAGTATTTTCCATCAGTTAGAATTGCACTTGCTAGGCCTAGCCAATTACACTACGGCAAAAAGTATGTGGACACCTGACCATCACACCCATATTTGCTTTTTTGAACATCCCATTCCAGATTTATTCCCCTCTTGCTGTTATAATAAGCTCCACTTTTCTGGGAAGCTTTCCACTAGATTTTGGAGTGTGACTGTGGGGATTTGTGTTCATTCAGCTACAAGAGCATTAGTGAGATCAGGCACTGATGTTGGTGAGGAGGTCTGGGGTGCAGTCGGTGTTCCAGTTCATCCCAAAGGTGTTCAGTGGGGTTGAGGTCAGGGCTCTGTGCAGGACACTCGAGTTCTTCCACTCCAACCTTCTCAAACCATGTCTTCATAGTGCTCGCTTTGTGCCCAGTGGCATTGTCATGCTGGAACAGGTTTGAACCTCTTGGCTCCAGTGAAGGGAAATTGTAATGCTACAGCATACAAAGACAATCTGTACAGTTGTGTGTTTCCAACTTTGTGGCAACAGTTTGAGGAAGAACCACATATGAGTGTGATGGTCAGGTGTCCACAAACTTTTGGCCCTATAGTGTCTGTTTCTGGAATTGATGACTGGAATTAGCAAAGAAAACATGCTAACTTAGTTAATGGTAGCAAATTAGGGAAACGTACTTCATATTAGATGAAGGAAATAAAGGGAAAAGGTGAAAAAAAAAAATTCTGTTTTTGTTAGAACAGAATAAAAGCATTACTTTACATTACTGAATTAGTGCCATTAAATAAGAGTCATAAATGTTTAACAAGAAATTTACAAAAAGGATAAAACACAACAAATCAGAGAAATCTGAACAGAAACTGGCATAGTGTTTATTTATTTATTTGTTAGTTAGTTAGTTAGTTAGTTATTAAGGGTTTGTGTTACTCCTACACAAGAAACCATTAACATATACAATGAACTGACTCATTAAACCTAAATATTAAAATAACACAAGGGGGAAAAACACTAAACTGATATTTGCCGATATATTGACAATATATGCTAAGTATGCTAAAATGTACTTCCTGTGTCCTCAGGGGTAAAAGTTAAAAGCAAGCAACACAAAAGAGCTGAAAGAAAGTGTGTGTGTCTGTTTGTGTGTGTGTGTTTTCATGTGCAGTGAGTTGGCTGTTTATTAGGCTAGGCTACCTAATTAACTGGCATTTCAGTGTATAGTCATATGTAGACTACAAAACCGGCTTCGTTAGGATATATTCCAATTAGCTGCCTGCTCCCTATATGAGCGCACTCCATTACGTGTAAAAATAAGAGCTGTTGCGCACTACGTAGTGCACTATGTGCTTTATTTGGGACTCACCCAATAGGCTTCTCCTGTAGCGACCATATGGGACGCTACGCCGCTCCCCAGGTGAGTTGCCACGGCAACGCGGGCACGAGGAGGCAATGCGCGCTAAGGTACCCGGGAAAACTTCACGTCACGTCACGCTGTCCATCACAGTCATGGTGAGGGTTTGGGAAGAAGTCCGAGTTCGAGCCTGCGACAGTGTAGCGGGGAAGAGACACAGCTATGAGAGTGAACATGTCCACTTTAAGTGATTCGGGTTTTGAAGAGGACCTCCACAGCCCTGCTGAGTCTCGCGAGCAGCGCGCGCGACCGCGTGCCAGGCTGAGCGCTGAGCGCCTGCACTGCGACTACGACGAGAGCTGCTTCATCATTCAGACCCACAAGCAGCACCACTTTCAGGCTCGCGACTGTCTGGCTCGTCAGCCACAGGTAACTGCTGTACATTAAAAAAAAAACCTTTCTTTTTAGAAAAGAGTTCTTTAGGAAAACTTACATACCACAGCATGTAAACACAGCAAATACAAATTCATGGCACATCATGCAGTATATATAATATGATGCAGAATATAATATAATGATATGCACAAAAGACAGTGTTCAGTAGCCATAAGCAATGCCAGTCTGATCCATCAGAGCTGGACTGGGAATCAGATCAGAATCGGATATTTTCCAAGCTGATCCAGTGATAACTGCTTCACTGATGAAACACAGATCTACATGAATAAGGAAGGAGGCTTGCAGACGCTCATCTCATTTACTGAGAGTATCCCAGTATCAGATCAGAACTGATCAGACCCAAACTATAAAAAGTATGATTTATCGTTATTTAATAAGAAATAATTGGAGCCATTGGCAAATTGCTGTAGTATAAGTGGAATAAAACACTTGCTGTTACTGCTAACAGGAAATCCGCTTCATATCAGGACTCATCACAACAAACTGACTATGATTATTTTCCT
This sequence comes from Pangasianodon gigas, assembly GCA_022758105.1. NCBI lineage: Eukaryota > Metazoa > Chordata > Actinopteri > Siluriformes > Pangasiidae > Pangasianodon > Pangasianodon gigas. The sequence goes on from CM040477.1 coordinate 4,376,842, forward strand.
GGAACAGCATGTCGCCGTGGTGCAGCAGGAAGCAATGCTTTCTCACAGCTCCAGGGTCACAGGTTTGACCCTGAACTCAGGTGATAGTCTGTTTGGAGTTTCTGTGCAGGTTCTCCCCATGTCCGAGTGGGCTTTCTCTCGTTTCCTCCCAAAAACCTGCCAGTAGGCGATAAACTGCCCCTAGGTGTGAACGTGTGTGTGCACGGATTCACCACCTCCCTAATCACCCTAATAAGCGGTTACTGAAACTGAGTGAGTGAGCATGCTCCCAAGTGTTTTATTCATGCTCCCAAGTGTTTTATTATGCAATATCATACTTTTATCATAAATATGGGATGTTAGACGTTTGAATATTTTCTTTGCATTCAAGAATGTAAATCGCCTCGTATTCAATCTGTTAAACCGATCCTGACAGACTTAATGGAAATATAGTAAGCCTAGTATTTTTTTTTCATGATGGATGATAATATTATGTTTTAAAAGCAGCAAGTGGTCAAAAAAAATATATAATCACATTGTGATGACCTGAACTGAAATTCCCACCACAATGAAAGCTGGAGTATGTGCTAGTACTCGCGCGTGCTTCTAGCACACTTACACACACTTACACACAGTCAACAGTTTTGACACACTAGATTGAATTGTTTTTTTTTTCATTGTCTTAAAGACATTTTCATAAAGACAAATGTAAATTGTGTGTTTACTCTAAACTACTCTAAATTTTATTTTTAACAAGTACTTAAAAATTTTTCACTTAAAATTAAATCGCTTCCACAAGTAGTTTTCGTTTAGAACGGAGGTGAAGCAGTGAGGAGCTCTGCCTATTTGCGAACGTCCTGGTTGAAGATTCCTCATGAAGCTAGGTGAGAAGATGCCAAGAGTGTGCAAAGCTTCATCAGGAATACTGTTAAACATTTCAAATATGAGATGATCCGAAATTCTATTCAAAATAAAATATGAAAGACTTTTTTGGCTCACTGCATAATTCCCTATGTGTTATTCAGGAATCCAGTCACCACTCGCAAAACTCTAGGTCTGAGAAAACTGGTAGAAATACATGTGAAGGAATGAGAGCCTTGTTTTGTTGAATCTGACACTGCAGCTCAGTGTGAGTGAGCTATGATGTTTCCATTTCTACCATTTCAGAAAAAGAAGACTGTGAACGTTATGCTAATGTTTTCACAGATAACTGCTGAGGCACGCTGTAAACTGGTGAGCTGGCTCCTAGCCGTTTATAAACACTTCAAGCTGTCGTTTGAGTCCTGCTGCTTGGCCGTGAACATCATGGACCGTTTTTTGGTCACAACGTCAGTGGCAGCAGATTGCTTCCAGTTGCTCGGCGTGACGTCTTTACTGATCGCAACCAAACACGTAAGTTTAATGAAGAATGAGTCGTTGTTTCCTGTGTACCCGTTGTTTATTGACATCTCTCCCAGCTTCTTTGAACCTGAAAATCACAGGCTACTGCTGTACGTTAGAGTACAGTGTTATAACATTTAGCTGAAGTTCTTTAATAAATAAGTAATATAGGAAAATAATCAACTTTAGGGTGGTAACTGCCTGATGCTGTTGTTGATTATTTTCCTATAACAGCATGCACTGTCATGCTTATTAGGTCTATAGGCTGCTTTCCCTTGTAGAGAACCCCAAAGGACCCAGGTGGAATGAGGCATCAAAATATTTGCCTAATTATTTTCTAGGTCACATAGAGATTCTGAAACATTTGTCATGGCAAGCAAAAAAAATAAATAAATAAATAAATTGACTTTCCCAGCAGTCTCCTGTGCAAGTAGACTGAGATATATGCCAGCTGCCACTAGGCTGTGCTGTCTCTCTTCTAGCCGAAAGCTGAAACGCTCTAAGTGCCTGTTGCTTTAGTGTGACTCAAACAGCTAACAAAAATATATCATTTCTTCTCTAAGCTAATGTGATTTAGGGAGTCTGGAAAATACAGGACAAAATATAAGCCCTTAACTGTCTCCAGTGACGAAGCAGCACATATGACATTAACAAAAACCATTATTATGAATTGCAACTTTCACATTTCACACTCAAAATAAGTGCTTTATTTTATTTTGATATTGTCATCATTTTCTGGTCAGTGAATTCACAGGGACTTCTCCTCTATCAGATAAAAAAAAGTTTAAAAGCATACATTAAACATAATCATTTAAAACACTGGAGTGTTGATGTGCGTGTTGTTGTGAATCCCTCAGGTTGAAGTTTGCTCCCCGCGCATTAAGCAGCTCCTCTCACTCTGCTGTGACGCTTTCTCCAGAGAGCAGCTCTGCAATCTCGAGTGCCTCGTTCTCCTCAGACTCAACTTCCGCTTGGCTGCACCGACTCTCGCTTTCTTTCTCGACTACTTCATCAGCCGTGAGTTATCCAGATATGCCATTGGAACGGAGGAAAAAATCCCAGATGAAGGAAACAACTGCAGGAGCTGGAAAGCCCCTGAAGAGCAGCTCTTCAGTGTGAAGAGGTATAAATGTTTAGCTGGCAAAGTGTGTGAGCTGAGTCTGGCAGACTACGCTTTCAACAAGTACCGACCATCTGTGATTGTACAAAGTGCTCTAAATCTGGCAAAGGACCTGTTAAGGAGACAATTAAAAGAGTCCTCAGTCAAACACACCAGCTCATCAGAGACGTTAGACTTTCTCTGTGGTGCAGATAACAACTCACAGGGTCTGGATGATCATACTTTAATCCAGCAATGCACACAAGAGCTAAAATTATTGGTGTCTCTCAATCAAGAGTCAATTCAGGACTTAATAACACTCTGAACCAGTGCAAATATTCTGCGCTGTCATCTTCAGGACATTTTTGTTTACTTTTTTTTATTAACTCTGAAGGATAAGGCCTGTCACAATCCTGACATTTTGGTTCATGATTAATTTCCACAAAAAAAATGCAAAGAATTGTATTTTCTGTTGATATATGTTGATTTATGACATTCTAATATTATATAATTATGCACATACACCTTTGTTGATATTAATCTGTCTGCTTTTTAAACTGTAAAAATAACACAGATAATAATTCTATAAGCCCTATTACTGGTATATACAGCAGTTTCTGAATAATAAACAATGTATGATAGAAAACACTACATAAATTAATGTACTTTGGCAAACCAGGCCACGTTCAAGTAAATATGACTGTAATAGACAGAAGTCTTTACCTTTGTTGACTAAGAATAATAATAATAATGCAGTGATTTGATTACATCGGTGAACCTTGAGCAACTTCATATACTTAGAAAAATATAAAATCATATAAAATTGGTTAATCAATGGTCAATGAGCTGAAATATATGTGATTAGGCCATTAGGGGGAAAAAGGCCTATGAAGAATCAATAATAGTAAATGTGTAAAAGAAATCAAAGAATCTGACCCATCATCCCATATTCATTTATTAATCATGTGTTACATTCATTGTGGTGTCACCTGGATGCTCTTCTTCTTGTACAGTTTACAGCTTGTTCTGGTGAGACTGTAGGATGATGTAAATATTTGTCTATCCAGCCCACATCAAACATCCCAAAAGTAAGGCATGTATTTATGATTATATGGCTGACATCATGGTTATTTTATGGAAGCACTTTATTATATACACATGATAAGGTTGTATGATGAATTCCCAGCCCTTTGACGCATAGGAAGAAAGACATCACTGATGTACACGAGTATAGAACATTCCAGTATATAACAATATAACAATGAACTGGTTGATGCTAAGATGATCACCGCAGCCCTGAGCCAAAAATAGGCCTACAATTAACCACTTATGGCTGCTAATTCTAAAGGAAGAGGCAAATTTGATGTCTGATTTGAATCCAAAATGATTTACAAGTGAGGCAGAACCCAATCCAAGCATATAGTGGAGTAGGTGAGGGTTAAAGGCTTTTGCTCAAGGGACCTACAGCCTTTCTATAGACCTGGGATTTGAACTCACAACATTCGGCTCACAGAACATTAACCAGTGTTACAGTGCTTGAGTCTGACACCTTTAATATTGACAGAAGATTGATGGAAAGTAAGTATGCAACTCATAACTTGATTGGGTGACCGTGATGAGCTGTAATTAGCTGTTCAACTGTTCACTTCAGGAAATCCATGCAAAATGACTTAAACACCAAATTGTTTTAAGCTACAGTTCACACGTCTATCATACGGAGCCTCAAATTTGGAAAACAGTGCAGGGGAATTAGGAGCATGACGCAAAAGCCAGTCTCCTAGCAAATCAAGTAGCAACAAAGAGACAACAAAGTAATATTTACTGACTTTTCCAGCCATTCATGGTGCATGCAAACAGATGGTGTTTTATGTTCCTTAATTCCACTGTGAAATTGTACTGAAAGCAGATGTCTGATGACCTCATGACAGCTGGGACTTGATCAGAAATACATTTTGTGTTGTGTGGAGGTATGCCTCTGACCACAGTTGTCGATCCTGTTATTATATTTATTATACTCATTATGATCATGTGATGCTGTGTATGTGGAAACAGGAAGGTGATCTTATGAGTTGAGTGAAAACAATGTGAAATATTACTTTTATTTGGTAGATAGTCCATGCTGTGCATTTACTGATTTCCGTTCCTTTGAAAATGTTTATCATACACATGGATGTCAGAAGTGTTTTTCTTCTCTCTTAAACAGCCACTGAGAACGTAGAATTAAGACCAGACTAAACTATATTAATGTAAAATTGGCCAGTGTAATAGTTTGCACCTGTTTTTTAATCACTTTAGAAAATGATAGAGCAGGAAGTTGTCACTATTCTTTTTTCCACTGGCGTATTGTGACATTAGCATAGCATAGACATTAGTGATAAGGTCCTGTGTGCCATTTAATCTTAACCCAGAGGGAACCTTATAATGCTACAGTCACGATATGTTGAGTATCATTTATTTTTTCAGTGTTATTTGTTGAAATAGGTCATCTTAGGACAGAGTTATAGCTCAACCAGCAGGGTTACTTGGAAATATGTTTACATATTTTCAGATACTTTGCTTAAACGCTAAATAAACTAAATGTTTGATATAATGTGGTGTGTTCCTTTTATTTCACATTTCATTCTCAGTCAGTGATTTGTCCATCAAAAGTCTTACTGAAGATGCATCAGCATGGATTTGACAGTATGCAACAGACCATATTCCACAGACCCTTAATTATCTAAAGTTATTGTACTTACTACCCATATACATTATATGACCAAAAGTTTTTGTGGACACTTGACCATAATGCTTACAGTGTATGTGATTGTTGAACATCCCATTTCAGGTTTAGTCCTCCCTTTGCTATTATAATAGCGTCCACCTTCAGCCTGCGATCAGGACTCCGTGCAGGACACTGACACGCTAAACTTGGCAAACCATGTCTTCATGGAGCTCGCTTTGTGCACAGGGGCATTGTCATGCTGGAACAGATTTGGTCCCCTTAGTTCCAGTGAAGGGAAATTGTAATGCTACAGCATACAAAGACATTCTATACAATTCTGTGCTTCAACTTTATGGCAACAGTTTGAGGAAGAACTACATATGGGTGTGATTGTCAGATGTCCACAAACTTTTGCCATATAGTGTATCTTCAGATGCTGGTATCTTTGCTAGTGATTAATAATAATAATTACTAGTGATCCAGTTTCACTGGAAGCCATACATGCCAGTGCTGTCGTGTTTCCCAGATAAGGTGCTATGTTTTCAATTGTAAACAATCAATTTTTTCCTTGAAATCTAGTTGCAACATCGACCAGCACCAATCCAGCACCAAACCAGGTTTGTATCTTGTCTTAAACTCTAAGACATCGTGCTTGTTTTCTTTTCTATATGGTAGTCACATCTATTCCTATATATTCAGTGACAGTGATCTATTCGACAGTTTGAAAAGGAACTTTCAGATTATTTGCTATTGCAAAGCTTTCTGTAAGCTTTCTGTAACACACATACAATAGATCCCCTGAAGCACAATGTTAAATCATAGTAGTGTCATAGTAGTTGACACAATAGTAAAATCATGTTATCATGGTTAAACATATAATAATCATAGTTATAGTAATGTGCCTCGATTGTAGTGACAGTATCATGATTGAACACATACTAACTATCCTACCACAGCAAAACATGGTTAAACAGATCGTCCTATAGTAAAACTGTAGTAAACCATAGTGACCTCACCATTAAACAGATTACCAGATGATTTGTACACATACATTCACAGTCCACTTTATTAGGAACACCTGTACACCTGCACATCCAGTCAGCTAAACATGCTGTAGCAGCACAATGCATAAAATCATGCAGATACAGGTCAAGAGCTTCAGTTAATGTTCTCATCAAACATCACAATGGGGAAAATGTGATTTCAGTGACTTTGACTGCGGCATGGTTATTGGTGTCAGATGGGCTGGTTTGAGTATTTCAGAAACTGCTGATCTCCTGGGAATTTCACACACAACAGTCTCTAGAGTTTACACAGACTGGTGCGAAAAACAAAAAACATCCACTGAGCAGCAGTCCTGCTGGTGGAAAGGCCTTGTTAATGAGAGAGGTCAAAGGAGAATGGCCAGACTGGTTTAAACTGACAGGAAGGCTACGATACCTCAAATAACCACTCGTTACAACCGTGGTGAGCAGAAAGTCATCTCAGCATGCACAACATGTCAAACCTTGAGGCGTAGGGGCTACAACAGCAGCAGATGATATCAGGTTCCACTAGTGACAGAAAATAACAGGAATCTGTGACACAGGCTCACCAAACCTGGGCAACTGAAGATAATGGAAAAATGTTGCCTGGTCTTAAAGAATGTGTAAAGGTTGGCTGGACCGGCAAGGGCGAAATATTTTGGTTATTTGAGGTATCGTAGCCTTCCTGTCAGTTTAAACCAGTCTGGCCATTCTCCTTTGACTTCTCTCATTAACAAGGCCTTTCCACCAGCAGGACTGCTACTCAGTGGATGTTTTTTGTTTTTCGCACCAGTCTATGTAAATTCTAGAGACTGTTGTGTGTGAAAATCCCAGGAGATCAGCAGTTTCTGAAATACACTATATGGCCAAAAGTTTGTGGACACGTGACCATTACACCTATATGTGCTTGTTGAACATCCCATTCCAGATTTAGTCCACACTTTGCTGGTATAATAACCTCCACTCTTCTGGAAAGGTTTTCCACTAGATTTTGGAGCGTGGCTGTGGGGATTTGTGTTCATTCAGCCACAAGAGCTTTCGTGAGGTCAGGCGATGATGTTGGATGAGCAGGTCTGGGGAACTTATTCAGCGTTCCAGTTCATCCCAAAGGTGATCAGTGGGCTTGAGGTCAGGAGTCTGTGCAGGCCACTCGAGTTTTTCCACTCCAGCCTTGGCAAACCATGTCTTCATGGAGCTCACTTTGTGCACAGGAGCATTGTCATGCTGGAACAGGTTTGGGCCTCTTAGTTCCAGTGAAGGGAAATTGTAATGCTACAGCATACAAAGTCATTCTAGACAATAATGTGCCTCTGACTTTGTGGCAACAGTTTAGAAAAAGCCCACATATGGGTGTGATGGTGAAGTGTCCATAAACTTTTGTGCATATAGTGTACTCAAACTAGCCCATCTGACACCAAAAACCATGCCGCAGTCAGTCACTGAAATCCCATTTCCCCATTGTGATGTTTGATGTGAACATTAACTGAAGCTCTTGACTTTTATCTGCATGATTTTATGCATTGTGCTGCTGCCATATGACACAGGTGTTCCTAATAAAGTGTCAGTAGCTGGACAGTGAAACTATTCGTGTTGAGCAATGCATTCACGATGCATTATCATCAATGGCATATAAAAACTAGTTTAAAAAAAAAAGGGAAATCATGAATGCAGCTGTCTATCTGCCTCTAAGTGTGTGTTTTTATTATGCCATTGATGAGACCTCGTGGATGCATTGCACTTTCACTGTCGAGCTATTGACAGATGTTAGATTTCAGCAGTTCTCTGTAACACCCCGAGCAGACAGCACTGTTTACACTGAACTTTACCTTACAGAGCTCTAGTTTCACGCCTGCAACGATAGGCGGCGCCACGCGCGCGCGCTGCTTTGCCACCCGCTCAAAATTCAAAGCGTAAACGACTCCTTCTCCTCGCCTTTCTATTGGCTGAGAGACTTGGGGGCGGGGCTTGTGTTTAATTATTCACGTGGAAGGAAGACAGAATCAGTTGGTTTATAGGGACTGTAGAGTGAGTTTCCTGACCTCCGATACAACTTTAACGCTTTTATTCTCACTATCTTTTCAGCAAACGACGCCTGGACCTGTTTAAGTCGGGTTTTTAAAAAGGAAAATCTGTAATATACCTGCTTTTTTGAAGTTTTTGAACACTTATTCATCCAGGTCTTCAGCAGGTGGGACTGTTGTGGACTGGACTGAGCTTCTTTCACCAGGATTCACACAAAAGCCCAGATAATCCATCAAGGACCTTTTACTGGTTTACTGGGTTACTGGGTTACTGGGTTACTGGTACTCAGACGTGGCTAGATCTCTGTAGTGTAGCCAGTAAACCAGCATTTGTGTGAAGATCATGTTGGATTTTCTGTTCCCAGTGAAACATATAGACCTAAAAGGCTTGTAAAGATCTCCTGAGACAGACAGCAGAAGCAGCAGAAAGTTTTTTTTTTTTTCTCTCCCAGGACATTGCTTTGGTGTGGAAGCTCACAATGACCGACCACAGATACTCAAGCCTGGATGAAACCTCACTTCAGAATCTGGTGAGTTCATTTCAATCCCCCAGTGTGCTGGTGTTTCACAGGAACTTGTAAGGTTTATTTCCTGTAGGAGTTCTTTCTAAAGAAAGTCTTCACACTGGGTTTGAGCTCTCGTCCCACTGGGTTTGAGCTCTCGTCCCACTGGGTTTGAGCTCTCGTCCCACTGGGTTTGAGCTCTCGTCCCACTGGGTTTGAGCTCTTGTCACAGATTTCCAGCTGAGAAACTGACCACAAGTCAAGTTAACCCCAAACTGCCAATTTAAGCTAAATGATCAAACATCTTTATATAAATAATAAATATTATTGTGTACTCTTGTGTAGTAAATACAACAGACTAATAATACACATGCAGTAGTAATTCCACAGATATTGACACATGAGTCACCGTGCTCATTACTGGGTTTCTGATCTGAATTGGTGTTTATTTGTGTCTATGTTCATATTATTATGACATACAGATCATCCAGGCTAAACAAAGTACAAAATAAAACTGTTTAAAAGGAGAAAAACTCTCCAAAGAACAAAAATCTTCTGCTTCTTCAGTTTACAGATAAAAAAAAAAAAAAAAAAAAAAAAAATTCAAAAAGCTGAACTTTGGCCAAGCTCACACCTGCACACACACTTTGTCTGACTCACCAATCCTCCGTTTCACCTGGACAGTAAAAGATTGCTCACTTCCTTTTAAAAAAAATGTGTACTAAGCACATGACGTTACATCATACTAACAGTATATTCGTTTACTACTGTCTTTTTAAAATAAAAAAAAAATCTTATTGGCAAACTATGCAAGCATGAAGGCGGTGAATATAAGTTTAGTATCCCAGCTGTGTCCTGAATCCAGATGTGCTTCTCATTGAGAACTGGGCTAATCATTAAAATCACAAAGGTTATTTTTTAAATGTTGTTATGGGTTTGAGTTATAGCCAGAGGACACAAAGCCATTGTGTTTGGCCACACCAGGAAGTTTTATGCAGTACTTTATAACAATGGAACTTATAACTGTGTGTAATATTCAGCCAGTCTCATTTGATGTCTTCTAAAACTTTAATTTGTATGAAAATGTGAACATTTTGGGTGTGTACCGGACAGAAAACAGGCACTTTGATCACTCATCCAGATATGGTAGTGCTACTGCAGGAGCATACGTGGGTTGTATAGTGCTCAGGCATGAGTTTGAAGATGAATGGTAATACGGGCTTCTTGATTTCTGAGGAAAGGAGTCGACGAAAGGACAAGCAGTGCAGTTGCCATCGTATGAGGGCATCTCTGTGATCAAAAAGGCTTTTACGTCAAGATTTCTCATGATATCGTACAGACAGCGCTCACAGAATATCTGTAGACTCATCATCATAACAGCCTCAGTTTAAAAGCTATCTCACAGACCATAATTCACCCTTTTTCTATAAAAAAAAAAACAAAAAAACAAAAACAAAACAAAACACTAGAAATAGTGAAATACCATCATTCCGTATGATAAAGATTGCGACATACAGGCGTCCCATCATGGGTGTGTTCTCAGTTCACACTCAGTATTTGCGGGATACGCTCCGGATCCACTGCAACCCTGACCGGGATCAAGCAGTTCCTGAAAGTGAGTGAATGAGTATCAAAAAGAGTGGGAAGAAGGAAAAAAACAAAAAAGAAAACAGATGCTTCAGTGGAAGGTGGCAGACAGGTTGTGAGTAGCTTGGGCATGTCCCGTGCGTTAATGTTTCGTCAGGCCTGTGTGTACGACTTCCTTTTTAGTTAATCTATATCCCCTCGCTCCATCTGTTCCACTCACACACCCAAACCTAGAAACACACTCAAACTTTACCTGGAATTGTATTTCAAAGATGTTTCGTTACTTTAGCATGTCGCACATTACAACATAATGTTATGGGGTAATTTTACAATAACACAATAAATAGCAAATGAATAAATTTATAATAAATAGAAATAAATGAACCATGTATCTAGATTCATTTGAGGTGGCTACAAAGTTAGTTTTGAGGTTCAGATGGTTTTTGAAGTTCTTTGGTAATGTTTTGTTTTTATATTTGCTCATTAGTGTGGCCTGTCAATCAATAATTATTCAGTATCACAATATTCATCAGGTACAATACTGTTATTGTGGGCGTTTAAAATATCATCGTTACCTCTGGCTTCTGTTTGAGAGCGTGTTATTTGGATATGAAGAATCTTTGGGCCTAGTCCACACACACATTGATAAATTTAAAAACATTGTTTTTACATTTTTGGCCCCACTAGTAATGGTTTCAGAAAATTTCTGAAAAGTTTCCTGTCCACAGTGAAACGCGAAGATGATAGAGAACAGCATGATGGACGTGGCACTGAGTGTCCGATCCTTGACATTTGCGTCATTTCTGCCAATTTTCATTTGTTGTGACAACACGAACGCAAAGGTGTCTCTTTTATACTACAAAGCAGTCAAACATCAAATTAACATACTTAGTACGGAAAATAGCAGGGCAGCGGGTTCCGCCATGTTGGAATTGTGGAGGTCAAGTGACAATCATACATCAGTGTTTACAAAAGGCAGTGTTTTCCCCACATCCACATTGCAACCTGAAAACAGTATTTTCAGATTCATCCACTTGGGAGAATGGATTAGTTAGAAAACGTACCATTTTCAGTGGTTGAAAATGTTCTTTTAGTCTGGGTGAAAGGGCAAAATGGTTAAGATACGATTTCAAATTGATCTGTCATAGTGTGGGGTAGTCCAAAGATCCCACTGAGTCCAGCTTTACAGAATTCCAGATGTAGATTTAGCTCCCTGATGAACAAGCCAGGGGTGACGGTGACAAGGAAAAACTCCCTGAGACATCATGAGGAAGAAACCTTGAGAGGAACCAGACTCAAACGTGACCTTTCTGAGTCAAGACAACGAATCTTAAGTGTGTTTGAAAGGATTTTAAGTATGAGCAAATTGTGAATATGAGTACTGGGATGAACACAGGATAGTCTTTATGATAACAGCTGTACGTAGGTACAAATCCAGGTTAGGTTATCCACTGAAGAAAGGGTGGACGTCAGGCAAGAGGCACATAGATGATAAGAGTTTAGGTATCAATGGATACTACTACTAATAATTGATAGTGCTAATAGTTTAGGTGATTATCGTGATATGAACGTATTGTATTGAATGTATTGGAGCAGTCATTGATGTTTATTTAATCAGGAGAATCTCGGACTACTTGTATTGTACAATGACTCATTTAGGAGAAAGCTGTTACTATTTGCTCAGATGTGTAAATTTCATACTCAGACAGTCATCATCTCTTCCCTTACACTTGAGTCAGTGTGGGCCATGTTCATGTTGGGGTTTGGATGACTCACGCAGGACATAGTCTGGTGAGTCAGTGTGAACTGTACAGAACGTATTGACGCTACAGTAGGGTTTCAGTGAACACACAGACTTTTATAACTTTTTATATTGCGTTGTCTGCACCCTCCTTTTTGGCACTTAGTTTTCATCTCTCAGTACTGACTGTGCTGTGAGACAGCTGTATGAATATACACTCGCAAGCCACTTTATTAGGAGCACCTGGTCATTCATGCACTCAATCATTTGGCAGCAGCACAATGCATAAAACCAGTATTAGTATAGGCTTTATTCTTATAAAAGACCATGTCCTGTAGAAATGATTGCAGGTTAGAGCACGCAGAATGACACATGAATGACTATATGATTCAGGAAACTACATTACGACATCAAAATAAGCCGAGATTAGAGCGTGAATGCTGAAACAGGTTTAGCTGCAGGGACGCAAGCGCCCAAACACGAGGAGATTATTTACATGTCGCATGCATACAGTACACACACAGTTTACACTCATATACATCTAGATGAAACATGCCCTTATTTATGCAGGTGATTGAGAGCGAGTCAATAAAAGGAAAGAGTTCAATAGACAGCCGAGATGTGAGGAAGACCAGAGGAAAGGATTAAACAGGGAGAGTGGGCAGTATACATTTAATTCAAGCTGAGTTAGAAATGCTTTCCCTGATGATACTGCAAAGAAGATGACCTTAATGGAAGTGTGCTCTGTTTTATATAAAGCTGTTTAAGGCCACAGTCTGGTAGAAAACTGAACCGCTTTCCGATATCGCTTGTAAGTACCTTTCATTTTTTTTAGGTTTTGATTCAACTGAGAACTCAAATAGGTCAGATTTAATTAAAGCTTTGTTTATAAAGTTTTCATCCTGATCAGAACATAAATATAAAATTTCTATTTCATATAAAGAAAATTCTGAAAGATATTAAAACAAAAAGCAGGAATATTGTTATGGTTGGTATGAAACCTTAAAAAATATGTGATAAACAGCCTGTCTGTCCCACCTCAGCTCTTTATAGTGCCTCTTGTACGAATTCTACCTATTACTTAATATTAACTAATAAGGACTAATTAACTGATAGTGATCCACGTCTGTGCCTCTTTTGCACATTTACAGATTACATGTTAATCCCTGTTACCTATACATTTTAGCATGAAGTTCCTGTATATGCAATTATAATTATGAGCATTATTTGCAATTTTTGTTATTACTTATGCTATTCTACTTAATATACGTGCTATGCTTATCAGTACTGATTTAGATTATTTAACAACAAATTGTTTTCCAGTCAGATTTGATCATACAAAATAATTTCCACTATTTTCACCCTGAAATATGTGATTCTCACGTATTCTTACATTACTCATGAATGTCGTAACTGCTTTTCATTCAATAACCTGGCTGTTATTTTCGTTCCACATGAACAATTCACTTTCCTTCACTAATTGTAATGTTATGATAAGCTTGTTTACTTTTCGTAACTGGTTCTTTTTAAATGAAGCATTTGCTCAGCGCTCTTTATTCTTCTCCGCACATACAGCGGCTTCTGGAAAATGTCCTGCAGAAAGTTTTTTTTTTTTTTTTGGAAAGGCCAATGTAGCACTTATAGTTTCAGTTTGATCCTACAGACAAGGTCATTCAGTCACGGTACATGCTGTGCAGTGTCACGGTAACAGAAATAAAGGGTGATATACGTGATAAATCCGTTTGTTGTCAATGTAAGGAAAGCCAAAGGATAACTAAAATGAGACAGCAGGAGCCTCATTTATACAACATGTCTTTTCTAACAAATTTGAGCTTAAAATTAATCAAATTGTACATAAACATTCTCGTCTAAGTAATGATTTAATAAGTAATGCAAGCTTCAACCTGATGTGTGAACTGTACTGCAAAAATAAAGCGTGCAATTCGGCAGAACTGTGAAGTTTACCGACTTTTATTAATGTAGTAGGTGTGATGTTTTTGTGGTCACAACATCAAATTAGAGGTGGAGCAAAATCGATGAATCATTTAAATAAAGGTTGTTTTAAAATCTTTTTATTTGAAAATATAATTATTTTTTTTATCTGCCAATTCCACAAAAATGTTTTATTTATAACCAGTGTCACACACTCCAACACATAACTAAGTTGCGTGAGTATATATTCAGCCGTACACTTGAAATTCAAGTACCTTTTATAAATAAGACCCCAGGTGATTATCCTTGATTATTTAAATTGTTACATCTGGTGCCGGGATCGTAGCTAAGAGGAGCTGGAGATGTGATGAACCTGCTGTGAACCTACACATGTGTATTTTGCGTCTGAAGCATCTTGGACTCACCTGAACTCTGCAAATGCAAATCATTGCAGTGGCAGGAAGGTATTTTAAGGCTTTCCAGAAACCCATCAAGCCACAAATATGAGCACGTGGAGTTCGCACCAAGCACGATTGGAACTTTGGAACTTTGTATGCTGCCGGGTTTCATAGATGAGTTTCCAGAGGAAGATTTTCAGGCGCAAATTTGGTGCAAAAAAAAAAAAAAAAAAAAAAGGAATATTTTTTTTTGTTTTTTGTTTTGTTTGTTTTTTCCCCCCACCAAACAGCTTGGGAACCTAGTTTTGGACGCAGGTTCTCATGGTCCCAGTCATGTTGTGGGATATTTTTGAAAAAAAAAAAAAAAATTCTGATGGGAATCTAAATTGGATAATTGTTGGATTGTCCAAGGTCAGTCATGGATTGCTGACCAGAAGGGCTTTTGAGGTCACATTTCTGAAGGCCTGCGCTAAATTCCCTTAAAAACAGTGAAGAAGAAGAGAGAATTAGAACTTGGTGGATATTTGCTTAGTGGAATGCTATTCTTCAGCATCCAGTAAGGAAGGGAGAACTAAATGAGGGTTAACATGCCTTTCCAGGAACAATTCTGAGTATATGCACGCGCACACACGTGCTCTCTCTCACACACACACACACACACACACACACACACACACACACACACGCACAGGATAGCTATTAGTTAGTCATACATTTGTCCATGTAACTTGTAGCTGGTGAGGTGAAATTTGTTACTTTTTGCATACATGTAGCTCATAGCGATGTTAATAATCCATTTTACAGATGAAGGAGGGAGATTTTAAATGCTTTTCTTCTTCTTCCTTTTTTGTTTTTTTTTTTGTTTTGTTTTTTTTTAAATGCGGCACCTCTCACGAACAAATCCGGTCCTACTCGATTTGCTGGCAAGAGTTTTCCGTCTGTCACCTCCTGTGATTAGATGAACTTGATTTTATCTCTTGATAAAAGATGAACCTACTTGGGTGCAGACAGCAAACTGGCAAATACCACAGACAAACACAAACTTTAACACGTTCGCTTTTTAAATTTTTTTTTGTTTGTTTGTTAAAAGGTTCAACAACACTGACAGTTTTGAAGCTAAATATTTCTCCATGTCTGCCTTGTGTACAACTATAGAATCTATGCTGTCAGAGATTTCTAACATCAGAATAGACTGAGGAACGTTTTTCTTTCTTCTTTACACCAATTTCCCTTGTTCCATAGAGCAGTTAGGCTGTTTCCAAGTCCTCAAGTCCAAGTCCCCTGAGGTCATAAATGTCAGTCTCTCATGGGTGACCAGCATTGTACACTTTCCAACAGTTTTCCATCTGTCTCGATTTATTTTTAGTTGTTTATTCTCTTGTTTTCCTGCTTGCCCGTCTCTTTTCCTCAATACTTCTAAGTGCATTGAAGTTAATTGAAATCAGAGCTTCATAAGGCGCATTAAAAGGAGCTTTGGAATTTGCACACGTATACCAGATCTGCTTTGAGTAGTTGAGTAAAGACGTTATTTATGTCTACTAGTCTTTATGGACTCGTGATTGGTGGTTTGAAAATTTAAACAACCTTTATTGTAGGAAAATTTGTTTGCTGCACGTGTACCTTTTTAAGCTCCAACCTTTTTTGGTTTGTTTTTCAGAACGTTCTTCAGTAATTAAAATTTTTTCCATACCAGCTCAAGTCTGAAACACTTGCAGGCCTGCAAAAGTGTTTGTGTAGATACATTTCCGTGGGTTTTACGCAACCTGATTGTTATTTTAAGCCTACTGATAATTTTATACTTCTACCCATTGCTGCTGTTTAAAAAAAAAAAAAACAGGCTAAAGGTGCTTGATCTGCTGGCTTCATACTTTTCACAGGCAGATATGTGTAAGGACGTGCTATCCTCCTGTACTGAATCTTTTTAGATGAAGCCATTTCTAGATGACATTTCAAGATCCCGAAGGATCTGTGTGTATATATAAATACTTCTATATCATAAATATTTTTGGAAAAGACTTAAATTAGAAGGCTTTCAGTGTGAGAGTCTTAATATAGGGACAGTTATTGCCTTCTCATCCTTATGACCTTCTGATTTGGATTATAGAGCACTGTTTCCTGAATATGTTTAACTGCCAAGGACAGTCCTTTTTGAGAAAAGACCACCTCTTTTTCACCCAAGAGGAAAGAACCTTGTTGGGTCATCAGATTCCAAAACCCATGCCGATCTCTTCAAAAATCAAATGCAGTTTTTCTTGGACAGAAATGAAAAAAATCTGGTTTGTTTTTAAATGTTTTTGGAGATATGTCCTTACACATGATGGCATGGAGAAAACTCCGTTGCTGGAATGTTTAACTCAGCGGTATGGATTTCTCTCTTTTCCTTGAGCTTCAGCTCTCATTTTAAAGACAGCAGGCCGAATGATGTGCCCTGTGCCCTTATAAGGACAAAATAATGCTGTGTGAGCAGTGGACTTACTGAGTCACTCATTCACTCACATACTTGAAAGCAATCTTTCCGTGGGGAAAAAAAGTGATCAGGTAAAAATGTGAGCAATAGTCTAAAAAAAAAAAAAACCCACCTAAAATGGCTACCCTAAACTCTATTCTTAATAGCTGTCCATAGATTTATTATTTAAAAATGATCAGACCAGCATGCTTTAACTAGTGAGACACAGCTGTGATTGGATGGTGTGCATGGGTTGTAAAGAAGAGGAGCAAATGGACGCTAATTTCAGTAAGCTTGAGTAATCTAAAACTAAAGATGTTCACCAAAGAGTTGTACCACGTGACCTCTTGCACGCACTTGAAGAATGGCGAGTTTACAAAAAGATTAGAGGGATAAACACCCTGTCAATCAGAGTGACACTAGCCTATCATTGACGTGTCATGGGAGAAAATGGAGAGAAACAATGTCTTGTAATGACAAGGAACAAATTTTCCAAAACGAATATTTAATGAGCAGCTTCTATATCTCGGTGTGGTATACCAGCTGCTCTTTGGCTGACGAGAAGGCTCTCCAGAGAGTCATGATATCAGCCCAGAAGATCATCAACACACAGCTACCTGCGGTAGAGGACATCTACAACACCCGGTGTTTCCACTAACCCACAATCATCATCAGAGACACATCCCATCTAGGTCCCTCTGGAAAGCGCTACAGGTCCATCAAGACATAGATGTCAAGGCTCCTAAACATAAGTTAAATACAGCATAATTATCATTAGTACATGTTATAGTAGAAATGCAGTTTCATTAAAACGATTCTGGCTGTTTAAACATAGCACTGAATTCCCCAAGCAGCACCGTGTGTTTATTTTAACCTCCATCATGTCCTTGTTTCTTTACTTGCTGATATTGTTGGTATATGTAAATCATTATACAACTGGAGGTGCCATGTGAATGGATCAGTGTTTCACAGCTTTCAGTTGCACTGTATCTCAGGGAAACAAGCTGCAGCTTGACCTGCCTTATCAGTTTTTAGGAAGGAAGGCTGACCCCAACTCTGTGCGTGTGTGCAGCTGGCACTGCACCCAACAGTGACTTGGCACTCAGTTACTCATATCCTTAAAAAAAAAACAAAAAAACAATACCACTACAATGGAACTACTTGGACGGCAATTGAGGAGTGAACTAATCGTTGCCTGCTGCTCTAGTGGCCTTCATTTTTTGGGACATTATTTCTACTTCCCTGTTTTTCTATTCCCTCAGACAGTGTGTAACCGTGTGTTTCATTATGAGGTGCAGTGTTTCGTGCATATAGGGGAGGGTGATATGAGAAAAATATCAGATCACAATTCTTGAAGACGATACACAATATGTATTGTGATTATATAGGTTTACTCACCAACAGTAGGGTTGCATTATTTTGCAAAAAAAAACAAAAAAAAAAAAACTGCCTGATGACACTTAAAGGCAAATAAAATGCAGCTTGTCATGTTACAGAGAAACCAGACAGCCCTCTATCCTAAAAACTTTCCCGTGTCAGAAATCATAAAAGAACAGCTTTACCTCTAACTGTTACAAAGTGCCATCACTGGAGACTCCTACCAAAAATACAATAAATACAATACAATCATATTTTTTTTAAATATGTTTATTATAAGGCTTAGGTTATGTGGTGCGTCCGCCTTATAAGTTACTATAGAAACAATTACATATTAGAGCGAGCGGATTAATACAAAACCTGTGAGTTGCCCTGCAGCTGGCACTACTGCTGTTATAGAAACTTAATCAACACCTTCTGGCCAATCAGAATGGAGAATTTTGATCTGAGCACTGTGGTATAAAGAATGATATTATATTCTATATACATTGGGTGCTCTTCTTCCAACTGTCGACCGTCCAGGTTCGGTGAGCCTGTGCCCATCCGCCTCCACGTTCAATGTGTTGTGCATTCTGAGATGTTTTCTGCTTACCGGTTGTAAAGAGTGCTTATTTGAGTTACTGTAGACTTCCAGAGAATTGGAACCAGTCTGACTATTCTCCTCTGACCTCTTTCATCAACAAGGCTTTTCTGCCTGCTGAACTGCCACTACTTGGATGGTTTTATTTATTTATTTATTTTTTCTTTTGCACTAGTCTGTGTAAACTCTAGCGACTGTTGTGTGTGAAAATCCCAGGTGATCAGCAGTTTATGAAATACTCAAACCCAGTGAATGTCACTGAGATCACATTTTTCCCTCATTCTGATCTCTGATGTGAACATTAACTGAAGCTCTTGGCCTGTATCTGCATGATTTTATATACTGAGCTGCTGCCATAGGATTGTCTGATTGGACAATTGCATGAATGAGCAGGTGGCTGGTGAGTGTGTAATATAAGGTTATTTAATTCTACTTTGGAGTTAATGCCAACCCTTAGCTAGGACTATACTATAACTTTAAAACTCATGTAACGTGTGTACTGCATGTCATGTTTTCAGCTGGATGGCACTGTGGATATGACTGAGCGACGACTCATAAGGTCAGCTATTCGAGAGCTGCACCACCGTGAGATTGAAGACCTGGAAGCTGCGCTGACCAATAAGAGATTCAGACGGGCCCAGGAGCACAGACACGATGATAAAGAAAATCAGCATCGGTAGAAGAAAATGATTTTTACTCATTTTTACTTTACCATTTGATTGATTCTGGTAAAGGTCTGTGAGATCAGTAATATATAAATTTTGTGCTTGCTATGAAAAGTTTTGAATTGTTACAATTATTAACTTATGTTCTGACTGGAAAGTCTTGTGAGCCAGTGAACCCAACTCCTTTGCCATTTCTCTAACAAATTGGCTGTTGTTTTTGATCTGAGTTGGTCAATTCATACACTACTGAGAATGTATTAAAGCCAAGCCCACAGTCCGTCCTCTTTCTCCCACATACATACAAGTATGGAGAGAATTTCACTCCTTCCTCCACACTCACATTTTCCATTCTTAATAGTTTTCTTAGACTGAAGTTTCTTCCTGCCAAGAAAAACTTTCTGGTATGCGAGCGTCCAGCTGCTGAGTGCAGCACAAAGCTGTCAGTCAGCACTATACACAACTGTCAGTGTATTATTCTTGAATTACACATGTGCCTGTGTGTGTGTGTGTGTGTGTGTGTGCCTGTATATTCGCAGGCCTGATTTGGCAGCATCCTTGGACTTGCTTTCTAGGAAGCTTCAGGACATTCAGGACATTGATGAGCTCTCTGTAATGGTAGGTACCAGGAGGAAAAAAATGGATCCAACACCATTTATATATAATGGTGACCATTTCATATGCATAGTGGTCTGGGAAACACCTGTTAGATGTCGCTGTAGCTAAATTCTGGTAAAATTATATATAAAAAAAAGATTTCTTCCTATAATGTTTCTTCCTATAACGTACTTCGACATCTCAGCTTTATGAAAGCATCAATATTTTTAACCAAAATGACATGGAATTGCTTTTATTTACTTTTTAAACCCGCTTAGACTAGCTTCCTGTGAAGATGGTGTTGGTTTAGGAGTTAACAGATGCAGTATTAAAGATGTCTAAAACCTTGCTAGCTAAGTGTGTTCCTCACACAGTGAACGTCACACTTTGATCAAGTTGTTCGATACCAGTTTTCACTCTGTTCACTTCACTTGTGGTTGAGATACATGCGGTTTTCAGAACTTTAGGCTTCTATAGTAGAAATTTTTACCATGTAAAGGATTTTCCCAGGCTGCCACACAGTTATGGATCTTAGCAAAATTTATGACATTTTCTATATATAGCCACCCAGACAGTGTTGGGATCGGCATCTCCACCCTTAACAAAATGTCAAATGTTTTTTTTTTTTTTTCTAACTCGGGGGTGGTCTGATATTTTTAGTCCCCTCTGGGTAGACATGTCTGTGACTTAACGAGCGTCTTTTGCCTGTACATTGGGAAAACGTTTTTGAGCACTGTGACATGCCGTATTTAGTCGTCTTTGCAGTTATCCAGAGAATTGTAAAACACTTTCATCAAGTGCAACATGCTCGATCCTTGTGAAAAGTCTCTCAGAATGGAGTCGCTACAGGTGTACATCTTTGTCACACACGATTCACTGGGAAAATAGTATCTACATGGGTTTTTATAGCTTTTATTTGCAGCTACTGGTGGTATAACGCTGCAATCCATTGTACTCGGATCTCCAACCTCCGACGTGGAAAAGTGCAATGGAATAGTCATTCAGCTGGGAATTCCCAGTTGGAAACTCAGGCAATATCCACCAAGTTCTCTGCCATAAACACACCTGATATCACAAAAAATATGGCGCTACACAGTCAACAGTAAACATATTTCCCTTTACATCATTTTATACTTGATAAAACTTCATTTTAGTTGATATGTAGCTTTTGTGTTGTTAACAGCTTTGTAAGTTCAGAGTTGCAACGTAATTCCATTGATTCATGCCCAATTTCACGAACGTGATTAGACCATTGTGATAGATCGAACAAGACAGATGACTAATCTTATACATTGTTTTTTGTCGCTAACTGTGCAGAAACATTTCCATGATCTTTCTTTATATGTTTCTCAAATTCAGAGACTAGCCACAAATCACAAATATGATCTTGCTTTCGGCCTCCATGTCTTTTCAAGCCAAGATGCCGGAAAATCGGGAAAATTGACTTTCCCGAGTACAATGGATTACAGCGCAAATCTTTTCTTTATATTGGACACACATTATATTAATATTATGCAGCTTGTAGCGTTAAATACAAATAAATTCATGATCTAATAATGTTCTATATACAGTATTCAACCCACTAAAGCAAATAGCCTATAGTCTATCAGGCACAGATTTTAAGGAAAGGAAAATAAAAAAGTATCATAATATGTTCATGTGTGAAGCAAATATCTGGGTTTATAGGAAAAGAAACATGCTGGAAATAGCCATGTGGAGTATTATGACTGAGGAAATACATTATGCAATATATATTATTATAGAGGGATCACTAATAGAAACTATTATTTTATTATTAATAAAAACATAATAGTGATTGTCATTATTGAGACACAAATTCCCAACTTCAGTCCGTTTTAAAGAATATTTCTTATTGTTTTTTGAGGAGCATGTTTAATTTTTGGTACATCATAAATAGCTCTCTTATTCGTCCTGGTTTTTAAATGCCATTGATTTCTGTATGTCTTTTTTTTTTTCTATTGTTTGTAGTTGCGTAGTAGCACAGAGTACGAAGAGAGGAAGCTCATCCGTGCAGCCATTCGCCGACTGAGAGATGAAGAGATTCAGGGTACGGACCACGTGTATGTGCCGTATGCTTGAATGAAAAGCGGTGTTGTTAGTGTGAATTATACCTCTTATACCTGTCTGCTTTCAAGCAGGTGCACTAGAGAAGATTCATTTAACCGGGCAACAGATGGACAAGCAACAAAAGCCTCAAAGAAGCTTGGACTTGGAGGTGAGTGAATAGTGGAAGGCGATGATTGGTGACATTTTCTCTTGGAGAAAGATGCTTTTGTAATGTACACGGATTTATCTTAGGCTTATATAAAATAAAAGGAAGAAGACAATGCAAAATATTGTAGCTGTTAATCAAATTGTCATCTTTAGTTATCACAGTTGTTAGGGATCCAGATCAAATGCTTGAAACGTGAAAGCTTGGAGCATTTCAGTATAAAAGGTCGCTTTTTGTTAAATACGTTAGATTAATTTAAACAGTTAAGCAAATGAAATTTAGGATAGCTAGAGGCAGTACAGCTTGATATCACAGACGAGAGGACACGTTATAAATTATACACGGTTCCTTTAGAAATGAATACCATGAGTGTAAAGCATTGGGTGAAAATAATTATGCCTAACAGTTAAGCAGAGTTATCTTTATCAGTTAGATTAGTGTTATAGCTTATAGCAGTAAGTGCAACAGGTAACAACTGTTGGCACGGTGGTGCAGTGGGTACCATTGCCGTCTCACAGCTCCGGGGTTCCCTGTTCAATCCTGAGCTTGGGTTTCTGTCTGTGCAGAGTTTCGCATGTTTTCCCTGTGTTCGTGTGGGTTTCCTCCAGGTTCGTCCCACCTCCCAAAAACATGCCAGTAGGTGGATTGGCTAAGATAAATTTCCCTTAGGTGTGTGTGTGTGAGTGTGTGTATGCTGCCTTGTGATGGACTGGCATCCCAGCCATGGTGTATTCCTGCCTAACTCTCAGTTGTCCCGGGACAGGCTCTGACCCGGATTACCGAAGAGGAGTGAATGAATATATACATAAAGTTGGCTACTGGCTAGTTGTCTTCTCCAGTTTATTTTATTTGTGAACATAGTCATTTGGTCACATGCTACAATTATGAACCATATGAGGTTTCCTGTCTACTCATGTGCATATTACAGTTATGGATGTGTAATAGTTTTGCTGGACAGGTTGGACATATTTGATAAGAGCTTGAGCCACAGCCGTCCATGTCCGGGAGTCAAGACAGCAAAATTGGCCGTGCTCTCTGGGTGGGAGGGATGGTACACACTCTCTCCCTGTCAATCACAGTGACACTAGCCAGTCATGGGTGTCTGTGAGCTCATGTATGTGGAACAGGGTAGATAACACTTGAGCTGCAGCTCAAAAAGATGTGGTAGCTGGCTTTACATCTCTCAGAGGAAGCACATGGTAGCTGTCGTGTGATTAAGGGGGAAAGTTAGCTAGTGGGTGGGAATTAGCAAGACCAAACTGGTGTAAAAAAAAAACAAAAAACAGACAAAAAATTGCTTAAATTATAAAATTAAATGTGCCAATATCAGGCTAGGTGTAGCAAAAAATAATAAATTTAATAGAAACACCACAGAAAATCTGCACATTAAGTTCAGACACGAAGTGCTTAGCACCGCGGCTCAAATTTTTTCCCACAAAAAAACTGGTTGCTTAATTAAAGGCTTATTGCTGTAGCTCTAGATATTTTTAGTTCTAGTTTGTAGCTCTAGTTTGGTGCAAAAATACACGTGTTTTTATCTTTCCCACAAAGCATGTCGAGTGCCGTCTCTGGAATGCTGCCGTCTCATTCCAGTATTGTTGTGCATGATGGCTATATGGTGGCTTTTTAAATTGCTGTCACAAAATTGTTTTGGTTTCTCTCTTACGCTGTGTGTTTGTGCCTCTGGTATTCAGCTGAACTGACCAGTGATACTCATCAAAAAACAAACAAACAAGCCTTTATTTCCGTTGCACCATGGTACGGTTTTAAAACCAGACACTCTTCAGGACTCTTGTATTTAGGTCATCAGCAATTCTTTGCTGCACCATCAACCAACCTCTCAGTTCACCACATAACCATAAACAATAAATCTACTGTAAAGGTTTTTAACCAGTGGTCTCACAGCTTAAAACTGTGTCTGAGTTCCAAGCACTGGGCTAATCATGTGCTTTAGTTCATACAAACAGCTATTGAGAGTTAATACCGTGCTTATGAACGATGACGTTTAATGGCAGTTTGTATAAAGAAAAGTAATAAGGTGTGAGCTTAGCACTCTCTTTCATTTCAAAAGGATGTGAATCAACCTGCAATAAAAGCTCAGTGAACATAGCAAGGCTTTTTTTTTTTTTCCATTGCTGTTTAAAATATTTCTAGAGAGCCGTTTTTTTGGACAGTGTTTGAACAGAACATGTCCCGTAGCATTGCTGTGCTCCTTTTGAGCTATGATCACTAAGTTCTTTGGGATTAGATGATGCTTAAATGTAGGAGGTTGTTAATAAAACAGTAGCAGATATGTTTGTAACAACACAGCAAGCATTACATTTACATTTACATTTACAGCATGTAGTAGACCTCTTATCCAGAGCGAGTTTGAGAACTGCATTGAAGTTTCTATTGAAAAACATATATAGAGTACATAGGAGTTAGTGTTAGTCAGTACAGCACACATGCATTTTCTTAAATAACTGTGTAGATTTAGTGCTCATTTAAGTGTTGAGTGAAGAGGTGGATCTTCAATTCAATTCAGTTTTATCTATATAGCGCTTTTAACAATGGACAGTGTCACAGAGCAGCTTTACAGAAATAAATAGATTCAAATTAAATAAAACCAAAAGAAATTGTAACTATGTGAATTTATCCCTACTGAGCAAGCCAGAGGCGACGGTGGTGAGGAAAAACTCCCTGAGACGATATGAGGAAGAAACCTTGAGAGGAACCAGACTCAAAAGGGAACCATGGACAACTAGTGCAACTGTGGAACCAGGAAATTCATCACAGTTTTCACATGAAGTCCAGTTTGTTGAACCTATCCACTGTCCACTGTCACACAGTAACAGCAACACAGTAACAACACACAGTAAACTGCTCTGAATTTGTAGAAATCATTTACGCATCAAATATGAAAGGCGTTTCAATGCAAACACCATTTTAACCCGACACACTGCAATCAAGTGTGTGTAAACTTTTGAACTGGTTCACTTGTGTAAATTCAGTTATTATTGTGTCTTGTGGACTGTGTGTAAACATCTGTTATGTGAAATAGCTTAATCAGGGCAGTATAAATAAAAAACAAAATGCAATTTCTATGATCCCACTTATTGTTTTTTAAAATGTGAAAATTTTGCAGATTCTGCAAGGCGTATGTAAACTTATGACCCCAACTGTACTAGAACAAACTTTCTGGAACCTGAGTGACTAGCAGCTAGCAGATTGTCACAGATTAACTAGGCTGTTATAATACTATTAGGTATGTTACAAAAAATGTGAGCAGCACCTTTGTCTGAGCGGGATGGATAACGCCCCCCCCCCCCCCC